>CM064526.1:14854437-14949855 GCA_032716605.1 Paralithodes platypus
AGAGAAGAACATAAGGAGAGGAGATTGAATTATGGGAAACCAGATTTTAAGTTATTAAAATGTTGCTTCAGGGATACAAACTGGAGTGAAATTGAACAGACAAACAATGTTAATGTGAATTACTGTGTGTTTAAAACTATTTATGATGATATTGTAAATAGGTATGTGCCAAAACAAGGAAATAAGATTAAAAAGATAAAAGATTGGTTTAATGATAATTGTAGAATAGCAAGGGATAAGAGAAATAAGGCATGGAACATAGCCAGAAGGAGGAGAAATTAACAAACCTGGAATAAATATAGTAGGCTAAGAAACGAGTATGTCAGAATTAGGAAACAGGAAGCAAGAAATCATGAGGAGAAAAAACATTGTGGACAAATGTGTAAGTGATCCTAAAATGTGAATAGCAAAATGAAGGTTAAGGACAACATAATGAAGTTGAGGGAAGGAGACAATATTTATTAGGATGATGAGAATATATGTGAAGTTATGAATAATACATTACATTCAGTTTATAATATGGATGATCATTTTTTGGAACCAGAGATTATATGCCAAAGTGATGACAAATTGGGGAATGTTATCTTCCAACCAGAGGAACTATTAGAACTTAAGAAGGGACTAGATGTGAGAAAATCTATGGGCCCAGACAATATAGCAGGATGGATTTTAAAAGAATGTGCTGAGGAATTGGTAAAACCTTTATATGAAATAATTAAGAACTCTATTGAAGTTGGAAAACTACCACTAGACTAGAAGAGGGCTAATATAGTACCAATCTACAAAAGTGGGAGTAGGGAGAAGCCGCTAAACTATATACCATTGTAACTGACAAGTGTTGTTTACAAAATGTGTGAGACGATTATTAAGAAAAGATGGATAAAGTACTAGGAAGAAAATAATTTACTTACTGTAAGACAATTTGGATTCAAAGAGGGAAAATCATGTATTACTAATCTGCTGAGCTTTTATGATAGGGTAGTAGATATACTACAAGAGAGAGAGGGATGGGTGGACTGTGTGTATCTTGATATAAAAAAGGCCTTTGACATAGTTTCTCATAGTAGACTTAGATGGAAGTTGAAGAAGTTTGGAGGGGTTCAGGGTAATTTGTTGAAATTGATGAAGGACTATCTCTAGGGAAGACAGATGAGAACCATGATAAGAGACAAATTATCAACATGGAAAGACGTCACAAGCGGAGTTCCACAGGGATCAGTGTTGGCCCCCATTATGTTTCTGGTGTATAATATATAAATGACATGCCAAAGGAAATAAATGCATACTGTACATGAATATGTTTTCTGACGATGCAAAGATTATGAAACATATAGTGGATTAATTATTATGTTATCTCCACCAACCAACTTTACTCCTAAAGTCGATTAATGAAATTAACAAACACATTTGGCAGTCCGGGGATTCGAACCTAGGATGCTCACACCGAAAATCAACACACTTATGCATTGCACCACGAAAATAGTTGTAGAGAGCTACAGAGTGATCTGGATAAGATAAACCAATAGAGCAAGATGTGGAATTGGATTTTAACACAGATAAATATCATGTGATGGAAGGGGGTGTGAGTAAAAAAATACATCATTGGGAATATATAAACTAGGAGAATGCATGATTAACCCCTCAGAGAAAGAGAAGGACTTGGGCATTATAGTACAGGGAGATCTTTCACCCGAGAGTCATATCAAGGGAGCCCACCTCCTTTTTTTTCTCTCCCTCTCTGTTTGGCTTGTATCCATTCGGCTCCATTCAGCCTACTGTTTTAAGACGTTTACCCCCATTCAGGTGTCAAAATTTTCCTGGTGAGCGGTAGCGAGCCGGCATATATATATATATATATATTTGTTTGCGAGCAAGCTAAATTTGTATATTTTTCGATAGAGAAATGTCTCCGGCGAAGCCGGATTTCTCCATACAATACTGGCTCGCTATCGCTCGCCAGGAAGATATCGACACCTGAATGGGGATAAACGTCTTAAAACAGTTGGCTGAATGGGGTCGAATGGATACAAGCCAGAGAAAGAGAGAAAAGGAGAGAAAGAGAAAAAAACGCAGGTGACCCCCCCCCTTAACAAAATAGTGTGAGAAGCTTATGGCCTGTTGAATAAAGTGAACATAACATTCAACTATTTGAATGAAGAGATGCTAGTGAATATAATAAAATCAATGGTGAGACCTACATTGGAATATGGGGCAGTGATGCGGTCAACCCATCTTAAAAAGCATATAATTAAGTTAGAGAAAGTACAGAGAGCTGCAACTAAGATGATTCCAGAACTAAGAGAACTGTCATATGAAGAGAGATTACAGAGATTGAAATTGCCAACACTAAGGGAAAGAAGAGAAAGAGGGGATATGATTATGATGTATAAATGTGTTAGGGTATTGGAAAGGATAGACAAGAAGGACTTCCTCGAAGGGGATAAAGGGAGGACTAGAGGACATAGTTGCAAGTTAAAGAAAGGCAGACGTAAAGAAGATGTGAGGAAATGCAGATTTCCATACAGCAGTGTTAACATGTGGAATCCGTTGGATAATGAAGTGATGGGTGCGAGGAATATCCAATTTTTTTAAGCCAAATTTGATAACAGAATCTTGGGAAGCGGGACAATACGAGCCTAAAAACTCAAATCTTGTATACTACAATTAGCCTAGGTGAGTACAAGTAGGCTACAGACACACACACACACACACACATACTGTACACGCGCACACACTTACCCACACATACATACACACACACACTCACACACAAGTAGGCTACAGACACTCACACCGACACACACACACACACACACACACACACACACACACATACAAGTAGGCTACAGACACTCACACATACAAACAGATAAAAGGACTATTTTATATAAATGATGTACCGGTAATACACGGGCTCGGCTTATGTCAGCTCAGTCGCTTCATTTGTCTAGCCTGCTGCAGAGCTTGAGTCAACATACCCATAAGTAAATATAACACTTGCTTATAGACAATTATCACTCTCTCTCTCTCTCTCTCTCTCTCTCTCTCTCTCTCTCTCTCTCTCTCTCTCTCTCCAGTTAGATTCGTGCAAGTGGGAGCGATAATAATAAAAATGAATATAATAATAATATTAATAATAATAATTGTAGTATATATTTTAAGACTTATACTAATAGGGCAGAAACAAGTCCAAGCTGAACTATAGGCCCGAGGCGCATGGCGCGACGCACAGGATGAAATGTACAAACAAAGGTTCCATTACGGCCTAGAGGATAGATTAGATACAAGTGGAAGATCATTAAATTTGGTTCAATAATAACCACCACATTTCGTGAAAATCGGTTCATAACTTTGAGAGCCACCTACGCTGGCAGAGGTATGTATGTGCTCGCTATTGATCGCCTCCAATATTAAATTACTTCTTCCTTGATGCATATTTTATCTGGCCTCCAACTTTCGTGACAATCTGTTCATAGCTTTTTGATAGGCTTATTTTGATTACAGAAAAACAAATACACAAACGGACAAACAGACAAACAAATGGAGGCAAAAATATAACCTCCTCCAACTTCGTTGGCGGAGGTAATTAAAATATAGTGTCATTGCTCGTAATGTATTTCATTAACACCGGATCACATTTTCTGTTACTTCTGCAGAAGGGAACCAACAGCGAGGCGCCCTGGGCAAAATTTTAAAATATGACTCCACTATTATGTTTAAGAAATAGATGAGATTATGTAGATGTGCAAATAAAAATTGAGTACTATACCCAAAATATATCCGTTTTAACTTTCTGTCACTCCTGTAGAAGGGGTTTTGTGGTGGGGGGCCACGGCTGATATGTTCGATCCAATTATTAATTGAAAGTATATTTATGTACATTATATACTGTATGTGGTTCATTAATCACATAGAAATATCCGATCTCATTTTACGCCACTCCTGTAGAAGGGAGACAGTAGTATGGCACCCTGGGCTAAAGTTGGTGATTGGACTTCGATATGGTCAAGGAATAGATCAGAATACAGTATACAGTATGCATGTGCATAACATTGGCAAAAGAAAACCCCCCAAAAGACATCCAATTTAATTTTCCATCAACTCCTGTAGTTAATCACCAAGGGCGAAGTATTTTAAAAGTGCCCTCGTACAGCCTGAACAATAAGCAAAAGTCTATGCATATGGAGTTCTGAATATGCCTTAGAAATTTCCAAACAGATGGCCATTTTACTTTTCACCGCTACTGCAGAAGACGCCGATTAACGGGGCGTCCAGAACGACATTTAAGAAAAGTGCCCTGTTACGGCCTAGAGGATATATTCGAGTATATGCGTGTGTAAGCTCATTAAATTTGGTTCAGTTATGACCTAGAAATAGCAAATTTTTATAAGCGTCGCACTACTGCAGAAGATGGCTATTTGGGGGGCGTCCATGGCGAAATTTAAGCAAAGGGCTACATTACGGCCTAGAGGGTAGATCACTTATATGAATGTGTAAGGTCATTAAATTTGGCTCAGTAGTAACCGAGTAATACAATTTTTTAATAAACGCCGCACTACTGTAGAAGGTGGTGATTTGAGGGGCGCCCAGGTTGAAATATAAAAAAAGACTTGGTTAAAGTCTAGAGGATAGATCAGTGTATATGCATGTGAACAATTATTATATTTGGGTCAGTAATAACCGAGAAATAGCACTTTTTAATAAGCGTCGTCCTAACAAGAAAAAGAAGAAAAGGAAGAAGACGAACAACAACGACATGAGTAAGCCCTAGAGGTCCTCGCGCAAAAAATAATAATGATATCGATGATAATAATAATAATAATGATATTAACTACGAAAATATTTGATCTTCCTCGGAGATTTATATTTGCCCTCCATCAAATTAAGTAAATGTAGTATAATAAAATAAGTATGTCTCTATTGTCTTAAAAATATTATTGAGTGAATTACTATTTACTGAGGGTGAGGATGAAGAGTTGGTTATCCATTGTTACCCCCATCACTGCCGAGTGTTGTACTCTTGTGTACTGGGATGCCATAGTCTCTAGCACACTCATAAAATATTCCTGGATTTCCCCTATAACTATTTCTAATTATGGAAGTATATCTCTGGAAACGAATTTACGAATATATTTGTGCATACATAAAATACACAATTCTACATACCATTTATTAAAGAGCAAGTTCTATCCAAAAGCCAGTCAAGAGAGTTATAGTTGCATAAAGAAATACACAGTGGATGCACGAATTATTATGAGTGGACTAGAGACTGTGGCATCCGAGTGTACATGGAGTTAATACAAATCCTATATCAGATACAACTATCTTAACCATTTCAAGAATATGATGCATTTTGTCAGTTTATTCTGGCTTTCATTAGACGATTTTAGACAATTTAGGTAAATCGTGTAATAAAAGCCAGATAACAAAAATGATATGCGTAATCGGATCTTGAAAAGGCTAAAGTCATACCCATGCCTTTATCAAATTGCATGCTTGTAACCTGAAAACTATATGGTTGTGTCTAAGTAAAAGAGAAACAGACATACACAAAACATACATTAAAAAAAGTCTCCTATTAAGAGTGAGTAATGGTAGGGTGCGTTAATCCAAGGGTCGTAATCAGACATAATTATGGTGTATATTAGAAACACCACACTGGTACCGCTTTAATGAGTGTGTATGGGTGTTAGTGTACTAGTGTGTTAATGTATGTGTGTGGGGGGGAAGGGAGGGGGGTATTATTGTGTGTTAGTGTATGTATGAGTGTAGTTGTTAGTATGTGGTTGTGGGTGTACTGATGCGTTAGTGTGTATTGGGGGGGGGAGGGGGTATTATTATTCCGCACATCTCGAAAAATACGATTCTCAAAATCATTTTGCCTCATCGACTCACTTCCTCTTACTAGTTCCCTACAATCTATTTCTACACGCCGCAATGTTGCATCTCTTTAACTCTTCTATCGCTATTAAATACAATCAGAGTTCTTCAGAGCACTCTCAGGGCATACATCCTTCCTTGCAGCGAGTGCGACGCACCCGCCTTTCAACAGTCCCACTGTTATTCTGTTCAGCTCTCCAACCCAAGAATTTGCACATTTGTTCAATCTTTCTTCTACTCAACACATGAACTCTGGAACTCTATTACTCTATCAATCTTTCCTTCATCCTATTACTTAGACTGCTTTGAACTTCGTGTATCCAGGCATTTTGACCCCAACTTCCCTTGAATTTTGCTCGCTGTCACTTCTTTGGCTGTAGGGGAGACACTCGTTACACTTGTTTCCTTCATACACATAAACATATGTATGAGTGTGTGTGTATTGGTCTGTTAGTGTATTGGTGTGTTAGTGTGTGTGGTTGGGTATTATTATGAGTTAGTGTGTGTGTGTGTGTGTGTGTGTGTGTGCGTGTGTGTGTGTTACATGAATATCAAGGTGGGTTAGTTAAGACAATGCAAACTAGGGTACGAGAACGAACATAGCTGGGAAGAAGTATGTTAACAGTGTAAACTAACCCCATCCTCCTCTCTCTCTCTCTCTCTCTCTCTCTCTCTCTCTCTCTCTCTCGCTCTCGCTCTCGCTCTCTCTCTCTCTCTCTACATGCAAGAATAAGGCTTGGCTATTGTTATCCATGGCAGCTGAATTGGCAGGTAGAAGAGCACAGGCAATGTAGGGTTTGCAGAGCTCCCAACAAACACTCTCTCGAGCACTATATCTTGGAATGCCCAATGATTAGGGAATACAGGAATAATCAGTTAACCACAATTGAGGATCAAGCAACATTCATGCTAAAGAAAAACGTAATCAATAACATACTAAAAAAACACAAGAACTTTGCCCCCCCAACAATAATATGTACTGTAAACATGAAACATGAACCTTATAAGTATGCACCCCTTGCCCTCCACACATCTCTTCTTTCTTACAAGGTCACACTTTAACCCTTTGTAACGCCCTCTACACGATTTCATATTTTCATTGATCATGTCACACTTATAATATCAGTCAGTATTTCTTTACTCATCACTGCTATTCTCATTTAATAGATTGACAATGTACAGTATATACATATCCCTCTGAGCCTCTAACACAGCATTTATTTAAATAATCTGTTAAATGCCAATTCATATCCTTTTGCAAGCCAATATACATGACCCTTGCATATGTAAGCAACATAATTGTCCTCAATATTCTTGGCTAATGGTTTGATCTACAATTAAGTACCTTCGGATATGCGGCATATCCCTCCTGGAGGACTACTAGTATCTTCCTTCTGAATATTGTTTTGCTACTAAACATAATTGAATCTTGATCTTTGCATGTATACAGTTTCCTTCCTTACTTATTGATATGTTGTGTCAGGTACGATGAAGCGATACTGCTGATATCTGTAGACTTGCGTTGAAATTCAAACTTTCCCTTATTATGTTCCTTCCAACAACCAACTATACTCCTAAAATCGATTAATGAAATTTACAAACATATGTGACAGTCCGTGGATTCGAACCCAGGACGCTCACACCGAAAATCAACACCTTATGCACCGCACCACGAAGTTTAAGATTTTTTTTTTTTTTTTTTGTTAACTACCATAATTATCTTCAGTACTATGGCTGGCCTTAAACAACTTATTTATATGTAGTATGTCCAACCCTCCCCAACACATACACACACACACACCTCCCCTCTCACACTTTCCTCCTCCCTGGAGTACCTTACCTCCTCCTCCTCCTCCTCTCCCACACATTCCTCTACCTCCTACAAGTTATGGGAGAGAGGGAGGGGGTCCCTCTCTCCCATAACCACACACCCTACTAAATATTATATTACTATCGGCATGTAAACTTCTCCACTGGTCATATTCCGCTAACTATCCCCTCAATAACCATTATTGTAATAAGAATTTGAACCATGTCACTCATGTTTGTAAAATATTTGTATTACTATAATTCCATTATAACTTCGGTAGTTGGTAATATTAGTCACATTATGTATGTGACTCTTGTATTCAGCTAACTATGACCTCAATAACCGTTGATGTAATGAAGAATGTGAAGTGTCCCTCATATGATTGTAATATATTTGTCGTACTATTATTGCATAATAATTTATGTAGTTCGAAATATTAGTCACATCATGTATGTAATAATTGTATTCAGCTAACTATGATCTCAATAACCATTGATGTAAGAAAACATGAATGGTCTCCTCATATGATTGCACTAGTTTTGTAGTGCTATTATTTACCTGTCAATTAATAATTCAGTCACTTTTTTTTTTTTTTTCTCATGAGCACGTATATACAGCACATGTGGCAATCAAATGAGGAAACTATAATAACACCAGACGACGATACTGTTGTTACAGTAGAATAATGGCTCTTTGAGCAGTATGTATTGCCTTACCAGTGGTTGTCCCCTTATTATTATTATTATTTTATTATTATTATTTAAATACCACAGGAACGCAAATTCCTGGGAGCGAAACTTCCACCCCAACGAGATCCCTATCTTTCTACCACCTCCCTCCACATGTTACACATCTCGTTAATCACAGTCTTCTAATATACAAATCACATTTCCTTACCCCCTGACATTCTTGAAATACCCACTAAGTATATTCAATTAGATACCAACCATGCAGACTATAATACGTTCGTTGTGTATGGGTACGAGGCGATCTCAAGACATCTTAGCTCCCAGTGCACAACGAACCGGATCATGATTATGTCCGCCTGTATTAAATTATGTATTATGTTGATTTATACCATTGCCTATTTTTGTAATAATTATATTCAGCTAACTATGATCTCAATAACCTTTGATGTAATGAAAATATGAATAGTCTCCTCATACGATTGCACTAGTTTTGTAGTGCTATTATTTACAACCTGTGTATTAATAATTCAGTCACTACAATTTTTTTTTTTTTTTTTTTAATGAGATACGTATATACAGACCATGTGACAATTAAGAACATAAGAACATAAGAAAATGGGAGTCTGCAGAAAGCCGATTGGCCTAAGCAAGGCAGATCCCTGTCCCACACAACCCCAATTACAAAGCCCAATTATAGGCTCAACACTCTAATACCCTGAGGATCATCTTACCAAACCGGTTAGAGATTAATGCAGGATTACGGGGGTCTGCAGAGCGCTGATTGGCCCAACCCGGCTGATCCCCCTTCACACCCAACCCTTCTCGTCCATATGCTTATCCAATTTTTTCTTAAAGCTCCCTATCGTTCTTGATCCCACTATATCACTTGGTAGCCTATTCCACCCATCTACAACTCTGTTACCAAACCAATATTTGCCTATATCTTTCTGAAACGAAATTTATCTAATTTGAAACCATTGGTACGAGTTCTTTCGCTATCACTGAGCTTTAGTACATTTGTCATGTCCCCTTTGTTAATCCCACTAACCCACTTGAACACCTCTATCATATCCCCTCTAACTCTGCGTCTCTCTAACGAATGTAAACCTAATTTCTTCAACCTTTCTTCATACGGAAAATTTCTAATATTATGGATCATTTTTGTCATTCTACGCTGAATTCTCTCCAATGAATCTATGTCCATTCTGTAATAAGGACACCAAAATTGGACAGCATAATCCATATGGGGTCTCACTAATGACAAGTAAAGTTTTAAGATAACATCAGCAGTTCTGTTACTCACACTCCTAGAGATGAACCCGAGAATCCTGTTTGCCTTATTACGAACGCTTATACACTGTTTTCTAGGCTTCAAATCATTGCTAACAAACACACCTAGATCTTTCTCGCAGTCTGAATTTTCTAATTCTAAATTAGCTAGTTTATATTTAACATTTGTTTGCATCTTCCCTATCTTTAATACCTTGCATTTGTCAATGTTAAACTTCATCTGCCAATTTACTGACCATTCATGTAAGGTATCTAGATCCCTTTGGAGGCACTCTATATCGCTATCTGAATCAATTGATCTCCCCATTTTAGTATCGTCTGCGAATTTACTTATCCTACTAGTTATACCTAAATCTAGGTCATTTATGTATATAAGAAACAACAGGGGACCTAATACCGATCCCTGGGGGACACCACTTTTGACTGCTCCCCACTCTGACTTGGTACCATTTATGCTGACTCTCTGTTTCCTACCAATTAGCCATGACCTAATCCATCCCAACAACGACCCTCCTATTCCATGTGCCTCAACCTTTCTCATCAATCTCTCATGAGGGACTCTGTCGAAAGCTTTACTGAAATCTAAATATATAATATCATATGACTTGTCACTATCTACTGCTTCATATACCTCTGAGAAAAAGCTAAGCAAATTAGTAAGGCAAGAACGTCCCTGAGTGAATCCATGCTGAGAAGAATTTATTAAGTTAAATTTTACTAATTAAATGAGGAAACTATAATAACACATCTGAATAATGCCAACCTGACTTATAAACACAAATATGAATGTAACCAGACGACGATGCTGTTGTTTCAGTGGAATAATGGCTCTTTGAGCAGTATGTATCGCCTTACTAGTGGTTGTCCCCTCACAGGATGAGAGGCGCTGCTCAATAAACTCGCCCCTCGGGGCAAAATCAAAATCAATCTCTCTCTCTCTCTCTACTCACTATATACTAACCATTATCTCCACAACTTCCACGAATACAAAGTTAGGACACATGTATCAGCCTCATCTACTTCTACACATACAACTATAACAAAATCCACTACTACTCTGCCAGAACCTCCAATACTTCTCGTCTGTTACACATACAGTAGGTCCGTCATCAGAGAGAAACACCATTCTTGTCGTATTCCTACCCAGTCAATATAATACACTATGCCCTGTTCCAAGAAGGTAGACCAGAAATCGTGACTCATAACCTTAGTAACTCAAAAAGGACTAAAGCAAATGGGCTGTAATTTTCAAACCCAAATCCCTGACTGACACTTCCCAAAAGGTATAAATATTAGCATGATTACTCTAGTCTTTCCTGAGATATAGAGGTTTATGCTAAAGAACTTCGGCCTAGTTATTTGGAACAGGGTATACTTGTTGTATTTGAATTGAGAATACTGACATAATGTTCCAGTACGTCCATATAGGGTTAAGCGTGATCATTTACTTTCATCATGCTTGAATTACTTCCTACAAACCTCTTCCCCTGTTGCTCCCTCTCCCGCACTTCTTTCTCCATACTTCCATCTTTACTCAACTCACTGCCCAAATACTTAATAGACCTGACATTCTCCATAACCTGACAGTTCAACCTCACCTCACACTCTGTGCCCGCACCCCTTTCAAAGACCATAACCTTACTCTTACCCGCATTTACATTCAGATTCCATTTTTCACATACAGTTCCAAACATATTTACCAGACCCTGCAACTCCCTCTCACTATCACTCATCAGAACTGTATCATCAGCAAACAGCAATACAGACAATTTCCACTCATTCCCTTTCCTTATCAGTGGTACACCAACACCCACTGCTCTTCCTTGTATTTCTTTCATGACTCCATTCATATATATATTGAAAAACCATGGGGACATCACACGCCCTTGCTTTAACCCAACATTTAGATCAAAGAACTCGATCTGTTCATTTTCCACACACACTGACGCCTTTGCACCCTCATACATGCTCTTCACCGATTTCAGCAACTTGCCAGCTACTCCGTATATTCTCAATACTTTCCACAGACATTCTCTATCAACTATGTTGTAGGCTCTCTCCAAGTCCATAGAGGCAGCATACAACTTTTGTCCCTTCTCCAGATATTTCTCCACAACATATTTCAAGGCAAAAATCTGGTCATCACACCCTCTTTTATTCCTAAACCGTCACCTACCCATTTTTCCGTTCTCGCTCCCACTCTTTCAATCACTACTCTACTGTACATCTTCCCTACTACGCTTAGAAGACATATCCCCCCATGATTACCACACACTCCTCTCTCCCTTTTACTCTTATACAGGGGGACTATTATGCCTCTCTTCCAGTCATCGTGTGCACTTCCCTTCTCCCATGCTAGTCTACATATTTTCCATACCCATTCAATCACTATCTCACCACCACACCTCAGCATTTCCAAACACACTCCATCTATGTTTGATGCTTCCCCATCTTCACTCTTTTCAAGGCCTCACACACTTCTGACCTCCTAATCCCCACCTCCTCAGGCAATCCATTGCTGGATTTCTTTAACCTTAGCTATCGCAACAGTGTCATCCCTCCTGACTGGAAAAGAGCTGTCATAATTCCTGTACCCAAGGCTGGTTCTGTTACAGCCATGAGACCTATATCACTTCTTTCTTGTTATTGCAAGACAATTGAAAGGATTGTCCTTTATAGGCTACTGCACAAAATAGAGTCACAATTGAGCCCGCATTTGAATGGCTACATCAAAGGCAGAAGTACAATGTCCTGTATCACATCATATCTCTCTAACCATAGGTGTAACTTTACTGTATTTTTAGATTTGAAGGGTGCATTAGATGTAGCAAACAGGGATGTAATACTTTGCGAGTTGGCGAAAATGGGTGTAAAAGGTAAACTATTGGGCTGGATCAAGGAATATCTCAGCAATAGAAGTGCATATGTCGTCTTTCAAGGTAAAAAGTCTGAAGTACGTAAGCTTGAGCTGGGTACACCACAGGGGGGAGTATTAAGTCCAATACTATTCAACATATTAATGCACATTATTGTTAGACTCAAATTTCCCAGAGGAGTGATCTGTGAAAGCTATGCTGATGATATTTTGATCCAGGCCGATAGTCACAGGGACATGCAACGTGCCCTAGACTTGGTAGGAGAAGCTTGTGACCAATTAGGCCTGGTAATATCAACAAACAAAACAAAAGCCATAACAAAAGGTTGGAATCGTAACAAGCCTCTACATCTCCATGGTAATGTACTGGAGAGGGTAGACTATTATAAATATCTGGGAGTGTATGTTGGGGGACTACAGGGTAATAATGCTGAATTTGATCATGTAATGACCACCTGTAAAAGACGACTAAGGCCCCTTAAAGTAATGTCATGGAAAGGCTTGGGTGCCTCCATCATTATCCTCAGGACCATGTACATTGCCTGTATTAGATCAGTAATTGACTACCATGCACCTGCTCTCTCCTGTCTACCTGCTAATCAGATCGAAAAACTTGACAAACTGCAAAATGAGGCCATGAGACTTATTTTTGAATGTCCGAGAAATGTCAAGGTAAAAAATCTTAGATATGAGTTAAATCTATCGTCCATCACTGATAGAATAAAAGAAACAAATATGATAATAGGCATACGAACACTGAGAGACGACAGAGAAACACGACCTAAGACTGTACTAATGGAGCTACTTAGAATAGATGACTTAAAAGGCAGGGACTGGCCACATGTAACTGCTGCTGACATTCTTGACTACCAGCTTACAGACTACTATATCGGTGACTGGCAACTGACTGACCCCACCCCGCCCACCCAGCTTACAGACTACCATCCAGATGACCGGCAATTGAGTGTCCCCCTTCCGCCCTGGGAGGAGGCCACGATTGAGATTATAGTGACTCAACTCGACACAAAAAAGTCTGAGATCCCGTCCTACGCTCTGAAGACGAACTTTATGTCACTAATAGAAGATATGACAGATGAGAACACTGATCAGGTATACTGTGACGGCTCACTTAACACCGTAACTGGGAGGGCAGGAGCTGCCATCACTATTATGAGTGGTGGCAACTTTGCTCAGGAAGACGATGAACTATCCAGGCTACAGGACTGGGCCTCCTCCACTCAAACTGAGCTGGTGGCAATAGCGATGGGAATTGGGAGTATCTTTCGAAGGGGAAAGAATATTCTTATCCTATCTGACAGCAGGGCGGCCTTGGAAGCTATCTCTAGCCCCCAACCCACCTATCCTTTCCTTGTACAAGATATCAGACGGGGGGATAAAATGTGTAAGGGAGAAGGGGCTAGGGGTCAAATTTGCCTGGATTCCTTCACATGTAGACATCCCCGGCAATGAAAGGGCAGATAAGCTTGCCAAGGAGGCCTCAGAGAAAGAAGAACCTGATCATATTCTTGAACTGTCATTGAAACAAATGAGAACTATAATTAAAAATACTCAAGAAGAAAGAGTGGATGAAGACAGAGCTAGACATCATAATACCAGCCGATCTATAAACTACTACAATAAAGTAGCATTTACGACCAAATACACCTATGGTAAACGTACAACGAGTAGGTGGGTAGACTCAGTACATGCAAGAATAAGGCTTGGCTATTGTTATCCATGGCAGCTGAATTGGCAGGTAGAAGAAGAGCACAGGCAATGTAGGGTTTGCAGAGCTCCCAACAAACACTCTCTCGAGCACTATATCTTGGAATGCCCAATGATTAGGGAATACAGGAATAATCAGTTAACCACAATTGAGGATCAAGCAACATACATGCTAAAGAATAACGTAATCAATAACATACTAAAAAAACACAAGAACTTTGCCCCCCCAACAATAATATGTACTGTAAACATGAAACATGAACCTTATAAGTATGCACCCCTTGCCCTCCACACATCTCTTCTTTCTTACAAGGTCACACTTAAACCCTTTGTAACGCCTTCTACACGATTTCATATTTTCATTGATCATGTCATATTTATAATACCAGTCAGTATTTCTTTACTTATCACTGCTATTCTCATTTAATAGATTGACAATGTACAGTACTGTACAGTATATACATATCCCTCTGAGCCTCTAACACAGCATTTATTTAAATAATCTGTTAAGTGCCAATTCATATCCTTTTGAAAGCCAATATACATGACCCTTGCATATGTAAGCAACATAATTGTCCTCAATATTCTCTGCTAATGGTTTGATCTACAATTAAGTACCTTCGGATATGCGGCATATCCCTCCTGGAGGACTACTAGTATCTTCCTTCTGAATATTGTTTTGCTACTAAACTTAATTGAATCTTGATCTTTGCACGTATACAGTTTCCTTCCTTACTTATTGATATGTTGTGTCAGGTACGATGAAGCGATACTGCTGATATCTGTAGATTTGCGTTGAAATTCAAACTTTCCCTTTTAAGATTTTTTTTTTTTTTTTTTTTTTTTTTACTACCATATTTATCTTCAGTAGTATGGCTGGCCTTAAAACAACTTATTTATATGTAGTATGTCCCACCCTCCCCAACACATACACACACACACACCTCCCCTCTCACACTTTCCTCCTCCCTGGAGTACCTTACCTCCTCCTCCTCCCCCCCCCCCCCCTACTCCTCCTCCTCTCCCACCCATTCCTCTACCTCCTACAACCCCCCTCCCTCTCTCCCATTTAAATGGGCATATGCAGCTAGTAGTGACTCCCTACCACAGGACGTTAGGGAGGCTGTTAAGGGATGGGAAGAAAATAGGAGAGATTTTATTCTGAACTCCTTAAGTATAGGAGATGTATCGGGAGCTGACATAACTAAAGATGAATTATTAAGGTCAATAAAATCAGGTAAATCTACTGCTCCAGGAGAGGATGGGATAACTTATGAAGTACTAAACTGTCTAGCGAGTATCGAAAATAGTCCATTATTACACCTATTTAATATGAGCCTGAAAGAAGGCAAACTTCCCCGGGCATGGAAGAAGGCAATTATTATTCCTGTCCCCAAAGGTAACGGAGAATTTAGACCTGTTTCTCTGACGTCATGTTTCTCCAAAATGATGGAGAGAATCATGTTGGAGAGGCTACTTTACATTATAGATGGGTTCAGCAGCAATTTGTTTGGCTTTAGAAAGGGTAGAGGTACATCAGATGCTGTAATAAAATGTTTGACCAGCGACACTGATTTCTGCCGAGTCTATATAGATCTGAAGGGTGCATTTGACAAAGCAAATGGGGAAATTATTATGTATGAACTAGCAAACCTTGGGGTAAAAGGAAACCTACTCCATTGGATTGGTGATTATGTTTTCGGGCGTAGAGCTCAAACATGGTACCAGGGGGCACTATCACAGGAGAAAATGTTAGAGCTAGGTACTCCTCAAGGCGGAGTTTTAAGTCCAACCCTATTCAACATTTTAATGAATAAAATAGCTCAAGAATACCTCGGTAGTAAAGTACGTTTAGGTATATATGCTGATGACATAATGATACAGAGTAATAATATACATGATATGCAAGTCGCACTTAATAAAGTTGGCAGGTTAGCACATAAAATGGGGCTTATCCTTAATGAAGGCAAAACTAAATTTCAATGTAGATCAAACCGAGAAGAACAACTTATCATTAATGGTAAGCCAATAGAGAGGGTACGCACTTATAAATACCTTGGAATGTACATAGGTTATACAGCAGATAGTAAAGATGCAGAATTAAACCATATAATAACACAATGCAAATCTCGGATGCAACCCTTGAGATCGTTAGCCTGGAGTGGTGCAGGGGTCGGTGTACCGGTATTAAAAATGATGTACCAAACAACTATCAGGTCTGTGGTGGATTATGCTAGCCCTGTCTTGTCTTGTCTTGGAGAAGGTAGGCTCGAAAAGTTAGAAAAGGTTCAAAATGAAGTAATGCGGATTGTATTAAACTGCCCTCCAAATGCAATGATCTATCCAATGCAATTGGAATTAAACCTAGGGTCATTAAGAAATAGAATTGAAGAGGTAAATATTATGGCTGCTATTAGACATACAAGATCAGGAGGTGGGATTAAATTATCAAATAACCTTACTGAAGGTATACATAACTTCCGAACCTTCAGGAAACAAGGCAAGCAAGGGTATTTAAAAGGACTGATTGCGAATGTTAGGATGTATAATTTATCAAATGCTTGTGTAGTCCCTCAATCTATATCTCAACTTCCACCCTGGGAGGAGCAAATAACTTAAATAGATATAATACCTTTGTTAAAGAAAAAACGTATATATGAAATTATAGAACTTAAAACTATAGTAGAAGAACATATAAGTAAGTTGTATGAGGCTGATGTAGCCCACGTATATTGTGATGGCTCAGTAGCAGAAGATGGAAGAGCAGGGTGTGGTGTCTTGGTGATAGACAAGGCAAATAATGAACAAATTGAGAGTGAACATTGTTATAGAATAGCTGATAACGTATCTTTAAGCCTAGCAGAAATGTGTGCTATTTTCTATGGACTACTAGAAATTAGAAATGGAGAGGGAGATGTTTGTTTTTTCGTCGATAGTCAAAGTGCCCTGGAATCCTTAAATAGCAAGCACCCAGTATGTAAGGACATAGTTGATCAGTGTAAGATTATTATACATAATCTTCGTAATAAACACAGGAAAATTACCTTCACTTGGATACCGTCCCACGTAGGGATAGTTAACAATGAAAGAGTCGATAAGCTGGCAAAACTAGGGACAGAAAAAGAAACTATTGATCTAGATTGCATGCTATCACTGAAACAAATAAAATCAATAATACGTAAAAAGCAGGATGAACAAATGATTGAAAAAATGCAAGCCAGATACAGTAACAGCCAGACTTTAGATCACTACATTAATGTTGCACAAAGAACAAACTTTACATATGGGCAATACAGGAATGCTTCTAAGGATTCCTTATGTACTAGATTAAAATTAGGATATAAGTACATGTGGCAGCTAGGAGTGAAGAAAGCAGAAGATGAAATTTGCTGCCATTTCTGTAAGGAACCAAGATGTCACACCCTGCATCACTATATTCTACAGTGTCCTAAACTGACAAATTGTAGAAATCCTCTTATAAACAATGTTACCGAACAAGTAATATGGATGATTAACAACAATAAAGTTGAATGTTTAGCTAAAATGTGTAAAAATATAGGGACATTGTTAAGATAAGCTGTTAAGAAATACATTTTCTTGATGCCTTCATTATAAATATTGTTATTATTATTTTACTTATTATTATGTGTATTATTATTATTATTATTATTATTATTTTTACTGTTACTACTTTTTATTTTCATTTATGTATTAGTTGTTATTTTTATTTTTATTTATATTATAATTATTATTATTATACTTATTGTGTTAACTTTTTAATTTTATTACTATAGTGATGTACTATAATTAACTAGCTACTATCTACAATTTACAAGTCACCAAAATAT
This sequence comes from Paralithodes platypus, assembly GCA_032716605.1. Lineage (NCBI taxonomy): Eukaryota > Metazoa > Arthropoda > Malacostraca > Decapoda > Lithodidae > Paralithodes > Paralithodes platypus. The sequence continues at coordinate 14,872,555 of CM064526.1, forward strand.
AGATACTGTAGCTAAATTAGTTTGCCATAAATGTGTGAATCTTTGCTAATGACCCCAGGTGGGCTGGGGGACGGTCCGGTTTACTCGTTAAGAGGTAATCTGACCGTTTTCCAGCCCACTGGGGATTGGCAGGGATTAACTAACTGCCCCTGTCTCAAAATCTAGACAGGAGGTCATATACATTCCATGTACTTTAGTTGATTTACTGTATTGTATGTGAAACAGATAATATGGATGTTCAACAGTGGAACTATGTACAACCTTTTAAAAAAATGTAAAATTATAAAACATATAATTTGATGTGTAGCTATGCTCTTCAACTAAACACATGTACATTCTAGTGGTGCCTTACAGGCCACCCTGGGTCAGCGAACCTACGCTCCCTAACCATACTGCTTTTTTTTTTTTTAAAAAGACCTCCGTCTACGTATTGTGAAAAACCTGTTATCCTCCGGCAAATTGTGGGGTTGAGTGAGTGAAGGGGGGGGACAGTGAATGAAGGAGGATGCATGTTTTTCATACTGCTGTATTGTCCTCAATATTCTCGGCTAATGGCTTGATGTACAAGTACCTCCGGATATGCGGCACATCCCTCCCGGAGGACTACTTGCACCTTCCCTCCGAATATTATTTTATGGAAATAAAATAATCTGAATCTGAATCTGAATCTGTATGGCCGTATGTTTTGGGTGCTGGGGTCTGGTGACTGGGTCACGACGGGTAGGGTCCCTCTAGGATGTTTAAGGAGGGATTAACACGGTCTTGTGGAACAGCATGCGTGTTTAAAAACAAAAAACAAAAAACAATAATGATCAAGGTCTATAACGGGGACTCTTGTATTTTAGATATGTCTTTAATATAATACTGTATATACTAAACTAAGGTAGTGTTAAAAATTATCTTCAATATCAATGTATTACTCATCTAACTATATAGGTAATGACATAGTTTAAGCTAGAAATAGGGTGAAGATTGCGTATGCACCTTCGCCCTTTTGAGATAATGTAACTATGATACTTGTGTAACATTTGTACTTTTCTCAATAAAACAATCAAATCTCTCCCATAACCACACACCCTACTAAATATTATATTACTATCGGCATGTAAACTTCTCCACTGGTCATATTGCGCTAACTATCCCCTCAATAACCATTATTGTAATAAGAATTTGAACCATGTCACTCATGTTTGTAAAATGTTTGTATTACTATAATTCCATTATAACTTCGGTAGTTGGTAATATTAGTCACATTATGTATGTGACTCTTGTATTCAGCTAACTATGACCTCAATAACCGTTGATGTAATGAAGAATGTGAAGTGTCCCTCATATGATTGTAATATATTTGTCGTACTATTATTGCATAATAATTGATGTAGTTCGAAATATTAGTCACATCATGTATGTAATAATTGTATTCAGCTAACTATGATCTCAATAACCATTGATGTAAGAAAACATGAATGGTCTCCTCATATGATTGCACTAGTTTTGTAGTGCTATTATTTACCTGTCAATTAATAATTCAGTCACATATTTTTTTTTTTTTTTTCATGAGCACGTATATACAGAACATGTGGCAATCAAATGAAGAAACTATAATAACACCAGACGACGATACTGTTATTACAGTAGAATAATGGCTCTTTGAGCAGTATGTATTGCCTTACCAGTGGTTGTCCCCTTATTATTATTATTTTATTATTATTATTGAAATACCACAGGAACGAAAATTCCTGGGAGCGAAACTTCCACCCCCAACGAGATCCCTCTCTTTCTACCACCTCCCTCCACATGTTACACGTCTCGTTAATCACAGTCTTCTAATATACAACTCACATTGAAATGACATTCTTGAAATACCCACTAAGTATATTCAATTAGATGCCAACCATGCAGACTATAATACGTTCGTTGTGTATAGGTACGAGGCGATCTCAAGACACCTTAGCTCCCAGTGCACAACGAACCGGATCATGATTATGTCCGCCTGTATTAAATTATGTATTATGTTGATTTATACCATTGCCTATTTTTGTAATAATTGTATTCAGCTAACTATGATCTCAATAACCATTGATGTAATGAAAATATGAATAGTCTCCTCATACGATTGCACTATAGTCCTACAGACCCAAACAGGCGGTTATGGGCGCGGTCACCTACCCTTACACTGGTGCCACCTGTCCACTTGACCCTTTCCGTACGACAACCTTTCCAAATTACTCTCGCTACCCCCCCCCCCCCCCCCCCCCCCGCGTTCAAGGTCAATGTAGGGAGACCGGCTCTCTCTCTATATACTGTATGTGTAAGACTGTGTAGCCCACATGAATGCATAGATTATTATTGCTATAAAATATATTATATTTATCTCTCTCACTCATCCTACACTCCCCCTCCCCCCCCCCACACACACCACACCACTCTACCCCCTCCACCCCCCCCCCACCCCGCATATTACCATTTTATATTTTTACTTTTTTTCCACACCACCCAAGAGGTAAAAGTTTCTGCGCAATTTTTTTTAAGAGGTTTCCCCTCTGTACCATCTGTTTTGTCTGACTATGTAAGTGGTGGGCGATTTGGAGCGGCTTCCATTGTGGATGGTGTCAAAGTCAGGAATGAAATGAAGTGAGAGTATAAATTTCGTGCGCCTGGCACCGCGCCATCACGTGAAATTTGTGATGAGTTTTTTTGGCCGACGTCTGACAACGTTGCGGTAGCCATATTGCCAAGCTGTATACAATGTCAATTGAATTTACTAATAAGCGAATTAATTATAAACACAATAAAGCTTTTTTGTACCTGTAGAAATAGCCTGAGCATTTCAAACCGACTTAAGGTACTTAATACCGAATATAATATATTTTCGTTGTTTGGGATTATACATGTGGCACCAATGTAAAGGGAGTAACCGCGGGTAGGACCGCCTGTTAAGATCTGTTTGACTATAGTTCTGTAGTGCTATTATTTACAACCTGTCAATTAATAATTCAGTCACTACAAGCTTGCTTGCTGCTTTATTTTTTTTTTTTTTTTTTTTTTTGTTTTTTTTTTTTTTTTTTTTTTTTTTTTTTTTTAATGAGATACGTATATACAGACCATGTGACAATTAAATGAGGAAACTATAATAACACATCTGAATAATGCCAACCTGACTTATAAACACAAATATGAATGTAACCAGACGACGATGCTGTTGTTTCAGTGGAATAATGGCTCTTTGAGCAGTATGTATCGCCTTACTAGTGGTTGTCCCCTCACAGGATGGGGGGCGCTGCTCAATAAACTCGCCCCTCGGGGCAAAATCAAATCCTCCTCCGCTACTTCTCTTCTTCTCCCTCCCATACCCCATCCAACTATGTTTGCTGGCGTTTCATTTATCATGTTCAACAATTCATTGAAGTGCTCCCTCCATATCTCAACTTTCTTGCTTCTCTGCTAGCACGAGCCCATTCTTATCTTTCACACCCTTACTAATTCCCTTGCTTCCCTCCCTATCTTTCTTGACCTCTTTCCAGAAATGTTTCTTACACTTCCTCCAATTTACACGTAAATTCCTTTTTGTACAGCTTAAAAATTATATCTGGAAATCAAATGGGTAAAGGCTCTCTCACTGTATCCTCTAACTCCGACAATATCTTCCTAGCCTTTGTACTCCTTTGTAGGAAATCTGTGATGGCGTTTTTGTTTGCCTTGGGAACAAGCTAAAATACATCGTTCGAAAATGTCAAAATTAAGTAAAGCCCTTAATAATAATTAAACCAAATAGCACCCTTGACATCGAGACAAATAGAGTTAAGGGTTAGAGGGGGCAGGCAGTAGTAAGTATAAGCAAGGTCTACTTAAACTCTTATATACTGGCCTTGAGGCATTTAAACGACAATACCAGCTGCAGATGTTGCCATGGCACTACGAGGAATGTAGAGGTTGTTGTTGTTGTTTGGGGTTGATGGTGCTGATAGTGGTGGATGTTGTTGATGGTGTTGATAGTGGTGGATGTTGTTGATGGTGCTGATAGTGGTGGATGTTGTTGATAGTGGTGGATGTTGTTGATGGTGCTGATAGTGGTGGATGTTGTTGATGGTGCTGATAGTGGTGGATGTTGTTGATGGTGCTGATAGTGGTGGATGTTGTTGATGGTGCTGATAGTGGTGGATGTTGTTGATGGTGCTGATAGTGGTGGATGTTGTTGATGGTGCCGATAGTGGTGGATGTTGTTGATGGTGCTGATAGTGGTGGATGTTGTTGATGGTGCTGATAGTGGTGGATGTTGTTGATGGTGTTGATAGTGGTGGATGTTGTTGATGGTGCTGATAGTGGTGGATGTTGTTGATAGTGCTGATAGTGGTGGATGTTGTTGATAGTGGTGGATGTTGTTGATAGTGCTGATAGTGGTGGATGTTGTTGATAGTGGTGGATGTTGTTGATGGTGCTGATAGTGGTGGATGTTGTTGATAGTGCTGATAGTGGTGGATGTTGTTGATAGTGCTGATAGTGGTGGATGTTGATAGTGCTGATAGTGGTGGATGTTGTTGATAGTGCTGATAGTGGTGGATGTTGTTGATGGTGCTGATAGTGGTGGATGTTGTTGATGGTGCTGATAGTGGTGGATGTTGTTGATGGTGCTGATAGTGGTGGATGTTGTTGATGGTGCTGATAGTGGTGGATGTTGTTGATGGTGCCGATAGTGGTGGATGTTGTTGATGGTGCTGATAGTGGTGGATGTTGTTGATGGTGCTGATAGTGGTGGATGTTGTTGATGGTGCCGATAGTGGTGGATGTTGTTGATGGTGCTGATAGTGGTGGATGTTGTTGATGGTGCTGATAGTGGTGGATGTTGTTGATGGTGTTGATAGTGGTGGATGTTGTTGATGGTGCTGATAGTGGTGGATGTTGTTGATGGTGTTGATATACACCACTGCCGTGGTGTAATTGATTAAAGCGTCGGCTATCATCCTGATGGTCGATGGTTCGATCCCCACTGAGAGACTAGAAACATTTAGTGGCTCACGTGTATTTGTGATATATTCTCAATATATATATATATATATATATATATATATATATATATATATATATATATATATATATATATATATATATATATATATATATATATATTTATATACACTATATATATATATTTATATATATATATATATACAGTATATATATATATATATATATATGATATATATATATATATATATATATATATATATATATATATATATATAAGAACATAAGAACATAAGAAAATGGGAGTCTGCAGAAAGCCGATTGGCCTAAGCAAGGCAGATCCCTGTCCCACACAACCCCAATTACAAAGCCCAATTATAGGCTCAACACTCTAATACCCTGAGGATCATCTTACCAAAACGGTTAGAGATTAACGCAGGATTACGGGGGTCTGCAGAGCGCTGATTGGCCCAACCCTGCTGATCCCCCTTCACACCCAACCCTTCTCGTCCATATGCTTATCCAATTTTATCTTAAAGCTCCCTATCGTTTTTTAATCCCACTATAGCACTTGGTAGTCCATTCCACCCATCTACAACTCTGTTACCAAACCAATATTTGCCTATATCTTTTCTGAAACGAAATTTATCTAATTTGAAACCATTGGTACGAGTTCTTTCGCTATCACTGAGCTTTAGTACATTTGTCATGTCCCCTTTGTTAATCCCACTAACCCACTTGAACACCTCTATCATATCCCCTCTAACTCTGCGTCTCTCTAACGAATGTAAGCCTAATTTCTTCAACCTTTCTTTATACCGAAGATTTCTAATATTATGGATCATTTTTGTCATTCTACGTTGTACTCTCTCCAATGAATGTATGTCCATTCTGTAATAAGGACACCAAAATTGAACAGCATAATCCATATGGGGTCTCACTAATGACAAGTAAAGTTTTAAGATAACATCAGCAGTTCTGTTACTCACACTCCTTGAGATGAACCCGAGAATCCTGTTTGCCTTGTTTCGAACGCTTATACACTGTTGTCTAGGCTTCAAATCATTGCTAACAAACACACCTAGATCTTTCTCACAATTCGAGTTTTCTAATTCCACATTAGCTAGTTTATATTTAACATTTGTATGCATCTTCCCTATCTTTAATACCTTGCATTTGTCAATGTTAAACTTCATCTGCCAATTTACTGACCATTCGTGTAAGGTATCTAGATCCCTTTGGAGGCACTCTATATCTCTATCTGAATCAATTGTTCTCCCCATTTTGGTATCGTCTGCAAATTTACTTATCCTACTAGTTATACCTAAATCAAGGTCATTTATGTATATAACAAACAACAGAGGACCTAATACAGATCCCTGGGGGACACCACTTTTGACTGCTCCCCATTCTGACTTCGTACCATTTATACTGACTCTCTGCTTCCTACCAATTAGCCATGACCTAATCCATCCCAACAACGCCCCACCTATTCCATGGGCCTCAACCTTTCTCATCAATCTCTCATGGGGGACTCTGTCGAAAGCTTTACTGAAATCTAAATATATTATATCATATGACTTGTCATTATCTACTGCTTCATATACCTCTGAGAAAAAACTAAGCAAATTAGTAAGGCAAGAACGTCCCTGAGTATATATATATATATATATATATATATATATATATATATATATATGTGTATGTATATATATTAATACAACATTTACTGAAGACTAGTGCATATTTATTATTTATTGATTTCTTCTTTGTTTTTTCAATGTTTCTGACTAATTTTCTTTTCCTATTACTTCGTTGGTGAATTATATTTCCAAAGATTAAATTCATATTTTCTATATTTTCTTTCATTCTTTTAAAGACGTTTCGTGCATCTTAGCACATCATCAGTATTGCCGGAAAATATAAAGACATATATTAACACTTATAATTAAAAATATAAAATAAATGAATTAAAATTAATTTATGTTGAGTAACATTATAGTGTGAGTATAAATTCTCAGATTAAGGTGTACCTCTACTGCTGGTTGGAAAGAAACTTATTTCTGAGATTGTACGTGTGTCGGTTTGTGTTGATATGTGGGTCTATATAGATTAGGTTTGTGTTTGTTGTTTCCAGGGTTCGTTGTTGTGGTGTCGGTATTCTATTTGTATTATTTGTGTTAGTATTAGGTGTCTCAAGGGTTTGTTGTGTCTCAAGGGTTCGTTGTTGTGGTGTCGGTATTCTATTTGTATTATTTGTATTAGTATTAGGTGTCTCAAGGGTTTGTTGTTGTGGTGTCGGTATTCTATTTGTATTATTTGTATTAGTATTAGGTGTCTCAAGGGTTTGTTGTTGTGGTGTTTGTCTTCTATTTGTATTGGTCTGGGGATTATTCATATTGTTATTTGATGATTCCAGGGCTCGTTGTGGTGGTGGCTGTATTCTATTTGTATTAGTTTGGGTATTGTTTAGGGTAGTATTTGCTCTTCGAGATGGTGTCGGTGTTCTGTACGTTATGGCTAAGAAGTGTAAAAACTCTATCCATAACTTTGGTTTCTTTCCAACCAGCAGTAGAGGTACACCTTAATCTGTGAATTAACACTTACACTAAAATGTTACTCAACATAAATTTAATTTTAATTAATTTGTTTTATATTTCTAACTATAAGACGGCTTAATATATGTCTTTCTATTTTTCAGCAATACTGATGATGTGCTAAGATGCATGAAACGTCTATAAAAGATAGATAGAAAAGAAAGAAATTATAAATTTTAACTTTGGAAATGTCATTCACCAACTAAGTGATAGGAAAAGAAAATTAATCAAAAACATTGAAATGAAAATACTATGCCACTATATATATATATATATACTGCATATATATAATTATATGTATATAAAAATTTATATATACAGTATATATATATATATATATATATATATATATGTGTGTGTGTAGAGAGATAATTACAAGTTTATAATTATTTACTATCTAATATTGAAAATGTACTGTATGTACTGTATATGTATGTACTGTATGTACTGTATGTACTGTATATGTATGTACTGTATGTACTGTATGTACTGTATATGTATGTACTGTATGTACTGTATGTACTGTACTGTATGTACTGTATGTACTGTATATGTATGTACTGTATGTACTGTATATGTATGTACTGTATGTACTGTATATGTATGTACTGTATGTACTGTATATGTATGTACTGTATGTACTGTATGTACTGTATATGTATGTACTGTATATGTATGTACTGTATGTGTATGTACTCTATATAATCAGGCATATCCTGTATATCCCATAGCTGGGGGTGGCCGACTCGAGACAGAGTATAACTGAAGAATATAACTGAATATAACATATATAATATTTACAAGTAAATCGTTAAGATAAATATAAGATAATCATAAGATCAATATAACCCGTTTCTGTGAGCACTCTCTTCTGTGATGTGTTGCCTTCATGTTATCCAGGTTATGTTATGTTAAACGTAAATGGAAAACTAAATGTGTCGGTCTATTGCAGGAATACTCTCTCTCTCTCTCTCTCTCTCTCTCTCATAAGGGTGTGTGTGCGCGCGTGTATGTGTGTAGGTGTCCGCGAATGCTGTGTGAGTAGGAATTTGTCTGCACTCTCGGGTATGCGTGTGTATGTATATGTAATAATAATGATAATAAAAATAATTGGTTTATTTAGAGCGTGTGTGTGTAATGCAGTGTGAGTCTGTATGTATTTATGTCATTGAGTGTTTGTGTGTGAGAGAAGGAATATGAGTAGGTTTGTTTGTGAGAGTTTGTACTGTATGTTTGCATGTGTGAACTAAAACTGGGTAAAAAGATGTTAGTCCGTGAACATAGAGGGGGATGCACCGAGGGGTAGACTTAGAAAGACGTGAGATAAGGCCATACTCTCTAATCTCGAATTTAAAAAGCTGACAAACGAGGCAGCTCTGAATAGGGCTGTTTTGAACGCCACCGTTAAGACATAATTAACACTGAAACCGCACATCGTGTGGAACACGTAATTGGTCTTTAAAATTATGTATGTATATGTAATACAGTATGTGAACTTGGTAAAGGTAAGAATGATAATATTATGATGATGATGATGATGAAAGCAGGGTAAATTACAGTTCTCTCTCTCTCTCTCTCTCTCTCTCTCTCTCTCTCTCTCTCTCTCTCTCTCTCTCTCTCTCTCTCTCTCTCTCTCTCTCTCTCTCTCTTTCCATTTACGTCTTCTACTATCATCTTTCATTATACAAACACGGACATCTAATTACTCTTCCTCAACTTGTAGTTTATAAAAGAGATTGTTGATGTTTATAGAGATACAGTTACTATACGTTTGGTTTTGTGCTAGCAAACATTTCAATCCCTTAGCAGATGATTTTTAGATGCTTACTGGAAAATATGAAACTACTCTGTCTGAGCATCTTAGTTTGCTTCCTAGACCTCTATGAAGTTTATAAAAAAAAAAAAAAAAAAAACACACACACACAAACAAGACCCTCTTCGAGATATATTTGTACATTTTTCGGTAGATATATGTCACGGCCTAAGGCCGGTTCCTCCTATATTACAGGCTTGCTATCGCTTGCCAGGAGTAAACCGACACGTATAGGGCACGGAAGGTCTAAATATTGACAAAGAAATAGGGCGAAAGCTCTTACAATCGCCAAACTAATAGGGCCAACGTCTTAAAATCTCCAACCCAATAGGGCTAAACATGACGGAGAAGGGGGGACCAGAAAAAAACTCCCCTTAGTTCCAAGAGTTCACCATTAACTATTTATTATATATATATATATATATATATATGTTAATATATACATATTTCCCCACAGTATCTCTGCAAGAGCTCAATAATCACAATAGAAATATGGCTCTTTAATGTGACCTGAAAACAAGATAAATAAATATCTTAAATAAAAACAAAACCAGACAATAGTGCAATATATCCTGCTTCCCACAATACAAGTTTAATTAACTAATGTAGGGTTGGGTAGTTTATCGTTGTGACAGAGATGAGGAACTTTAACCTTTTCAGTATTAGGACGCTCTTATTCACTACACTGTAAATAAAACAAGGGTATATAATTTGTTATATAAAATGGTTGAGTATGTTGATAGTAATTTAACTTTCTATACCTTTTATATTCTATGTGTATGAAGGAGACAGAAGGTACAGATGCCTGTAACAAGTGTCCCCCTCAAAGTTGAAGGAGTGAAAGTAGCCAACTCATGGTACGTTTCAGTCAAATTATCTGTACACGGAGCTTGAAGCAGTTTCAGTCATATGATGAGGGAAAGATAGTTTGAGGGAGAGACTTTCAGAGTTTACTTGTTGACTAGAAGAATAGGTTAACTCTTAGGTTAAAGAGTTGGACAGAATAGGGGTGGGAGTGTGTTTAAAGTCGGGTGCCCCCCATTTTCCGTAAGGGAGGGAATATACACTGAGAAAACTCTGAAGAACATTGATTATTGTAATTAAGATGCCGACTACCACTTGGAATAGTTGCGCACTCTTTACCATCTGTCACGGGTTCTGTTTTACCGAGGGGGAGGTGTTCAGAGAATACAAGAGACAAGGTTTACAACTTATATTATTTAAGTAGTAGATTAGTATGCACTTTTAGTTTTATTTGTATAAAGTAATGCATGAAGACAGGAATCATAAATCTTGAAAGCAATAATACAGCAATAATATTCCTAGGTACATAAGGATACACATAGTTATATACAATATTAGCACTTACATAGGAGACGTAATAATGAGAGTGACTCCTAGTTAGACTCAGTGTGTGGGGGAATCCCTGGCTGGAATTTAGTGCAGGTGTCGGAGTGGCAGAGCTTTTCCCCTATAGTTACGTAGCGGTCTGACAGCCTAGAGGTTAGACAGACATATAACAATGTATATCTATAGTGGAATAATTAGCGTTAAGGATAGCGTGTGCGGATTTTAATAGACAACTGAATAATAAGAATAATTTACGGTGTTGTGGGCCTGAAAGCCAGGATTAGACTATGCAAGCGTCTTTAATCGCAGTAATAACTTTTAACTAACAAGTTACTAAGAAGCTCAGGAGCATTCTAGGTCCTAGAGCCAGGGAGAAATCTAGGTCTTCTTGCTTCGGGATTAGCCGTTATGCAAGAGTTCGGGCCAGAGGGCACCTGTGGAAGCCTGTAAGCATTCAGATCTCTTCAGTCCCTACCTGGACTGAATACCTTTTCACTTTTCCAGGTTCTCTCCGTCCGAGGTATTTTACAAGGAAAAAGGGCACGGTTATACGTAGGTCTCAGGTGTGTCGTAGGTCTGTTTGGTTCCGACGAGGGGGGTAGGGGGGAGAGCCCTCCGGATACGTCGGATACGTCGCAGGATACCTTCTATGGACCAATCGAATGGCTGCTTGGGCAATAACGTTAGCTCGCTGGGGTTGGTGGAGGTGAAGTTCCGGTCGTCCATTCCGCGGCCGGCCTGGGTGAAAGACGTCATACTCTGGGGTCCTCTGAGAGACGCCGCCTTTTTGGGGTGGGGGGGGGTTTTGCGGGATTTTTTTGTTTTTATTTGTGGAGGGGGGGACAAGTATATTGTACCCGCGTTTTCTATTACGGTTTCCCACCAGGTGATGGAGGGGGGGAGACTCGAGTATTTGGGCCGCTGCGATGGGAGACTTGCCTATTTGGGCGGCCGCGTAGCATTTCAGATTTTGGTATAACATTACACCCGTCGCGAACAAAGTCACGTCCTCGTGGCTCTAGGCCCTCTAGGGTGAACATTTTCTCTTTGAGGGTGACGGCCGTGAGCTGCAGGTGCTGGAGGGCATGGTCCCATCTCTTTGTATGAGGCCCGGGAATGCCGTCTCGTCTCACCATGATCAGCGTTGATTGTCGTGGTTCCAATTTCAAAGCATCGATGAGTTGGGCAAGATGCTTGAGTCTGCGTTTCTTCCCCTCCCCTGAGATCCAGATGACGAATTGTACGAACATCTTGGTGGGTGAGTCTGAATGCAGGAGCTGAGGTGTTGACTGTGCAACAGCTGGCAGGTGACTGGTGACCTTTGACCCGGTACCAGGGCTTTTAAGGACCTCTGCGGATGCGGAGGTACAATTAATCCCTAATCTATTTGGAGGGTCAGATGCTCTGCTGGAGCAAGTGATTGAGTTAGTGGGGAGTCTTTCAGGTGGGCTTTCTGGGGGTGAAGTGGGGTGAATGTGGGTGGGTGAAGTGGTAGGTGATGGAGGTTGGTGCGAAGTTACATCGCTGTGTGACACAGGGTTTGTGAGTATAGAAATGTCATGTGCCTGTTGGCAAGGCACGTTGCGAGGGATGGCGAGGTTTATTGCGGTTTGGGAGGGGGGGTTTTGGGTAGGAGGAAGTTGTATGCTGGGGGGTAATATAGGTTGGTTGGTAGCGTTTGTTGGTTGTACGCTAGGTTGAGGTAGGGGTATGGGTGGTGTTGAGGGGGAAGTTTGTGAGGGAGTTGTTTGAGGTAGAGGCGGGTGGGTGGAAGGTGAGGTACTGGTTTGGGGTAACAGTGTTTTGGAAGGTATGTGTTGCGGAGGTGAGGTATTGGTTTGGGGTAACCGTTGGTTGGAAGGTATGTGAGGTTGGGTGTTGGCGTTTGTTGTTCTGGGATGGGGTTGTGGAGGTTATGGGAGGTTGTGTGGTGAGGGGGTGGGGAGGGGTTATGTGAGTTCGGAGGTGGTGGGGGAGGGGTATGAGGTGGTTGGGGTTGTGGTGGTGTGGAGGCGGGTATCCAGGTTAGATTGTTATGAGAATGCAGGGGTGAAGGGTGATGGGTTACCTCTTTATGGACTCACCTAGCATGCCTATTCCGGAACACGCACGGTTCTCTGTTGTAGTTTACCATGACCTGGTAACAATTAGTGACTTTGATTATTTTGAATGGACTTTTAAATTTTGGTGCAAGTTTGTTCGTTATAGGCTGATTCGCTATCATCACTTGGTCACCCACCATGTACGGATTTCTCATGTTCTGGGTGTCGGCTGGCAAGTCCTGGCAGGATTGTAATTGTCTTAGTCTTGCCTTGATGTGCGTGACTGTGAGGGGGAGGGGGGTTGTATGAGATGGCCTAGCGGAAGTAGTATGGGGGCGACCCCAAAAACTTGTTCATAAGGTGTGATGCCATCGTCTCGTGGGGTTGAATTTAGACCCCACTGGATCATGTGCAACTGACTGGGCCAATCCTTCGTATTCCCACGAGGAGTTTGGTTCTCATCTGGTTATTTATAGACCTGTGACTTCGTTCATAGTTCGCATTACCCTTTGGCCAATATGGGGACGAATGGGATATATCGTAGCCCATTAATTTAGAGAGGGCGGCCCAAACCTGTCCCGAAAATTCTGGGGCGTTGTCTGTATGTAAGGCTTGGGGAAGGCCGAGATTGGGGAACACGTGGTTGACCATTGCGTCTACCACGGTTGGTCGTGGCGCTATGGTCTTTTACCAGAGCTGCGATCAGGAATTTTGAGTATGTATTTACAAAGAAATCGGAACGAGTTGAAAGCAGGGAAAGGGTCTTCTGTATCGAGAAACAACAGTTGCCACTGCAAGTAGCTGTGTGGGGGTGAAGACTCGCCTGGCTGTAGAGCCCACAGAGTCGGTTGAGCACACCTAACTTCTGGAAAGCTGTATTATTAAATGGTAATATGATCCTTCCAAGAAAGGTCAGAAAGAAAAGAAACACCAAGAATATTAACCCCTTCAGTACCGGTGCCGTCCTTTTAACTTTAATCTGGCTACTATTAGACAATTTTATTCAGTTTAAAAAGGGCATCCAGCAATTAACAGGCTTCGAACTATCTCACTTAACCCACTTTACTACCACAGATCCTTCTTAAACTGCACAAAATCGTCTAAATATAGCAAGACTCAAATTAACAAGACTTCGCCGGTACAGAAGGGGTTAAGAAAAGATAAAGTTTTGATTTGAGTATTGATAAATAGTAAGGGATATTCATGTGGAAGATTGTGACGGGCAGATAGATGGAAAAATCGGGTTTTGGAAGCATTGAAAGTAACAAGATTTTCTCTGCCTCAATCGGTAATAGGTTAGAGATCAGAAGATAGGCGTGCTATGGCCTCATCACGTGAGTTTTGGAGTAGTTGCATGGTGGGTCACTGTGGAAAACTAGTTGAATAGTGTAAGGTAGAGTCATCCGCATATGAGTGGATAGGACTGGAGGTACAGTTGAGAAGATCATTAATGAATATTAAAAAGAAAACTGGAGACAGGACAGAACCCTGAGGAACATCGGAGCTGATAGATTGAGGAAGTGAGCGATGGCCGTCCTAAACTGCAGCTATGGAATGGCCAGGAAGAAAATTGGAGATAAAGGCACACATAAAGGGATAGAAACCAAAAGAGGGCAGTTTAGACATTAGACATTTGTGCCAGACTCTATCGAAGGCTTTCAATATGTCTAGTGCAATAGAAAAGGTCTCACCAAAGTCCCAAAAGGAGGACGACCAAGAGTTAGTAAGATATGAAAGGAGATCAACAGTAGCGGTTCATAAGAAAGCCATACTGGCAATCTGACTGCATACCTACAGTGGTTCCATGTCAGTTGAACCAGTGCCACTTGAACTAGTGCTAACTCAACCAGTGGCCACTTCAACCAGTGACCATTTCAACCAGTGACCATTTTAACCAGTAACCTAACCTAACCTAACCTACTGGTTAAAATGGTCACTGGTTGAAATAGTCACTGGTTGAAGTGGCCACTGGTTGAGTTAGCACTGGTTCAGTATATGGGTTTATTACTACTGTTATACAATAATTTTAAGGCTAGGGTCTACTGCATGCTCAGTTGGATAACACAAACAAATAGTAACATAAATATACAACAAGTTTTATGAACATAAAAGTCAAGGACAGGTAATATACAAAACACAATAATACGCAATTAGAATATACAATAGTGTCTCCTCAAGTATGGATGTATAATGCTGGTAGTTTAGGTCCATTCAATATCATTAACTTGCTCGACTTCCATTACTTAATCCTTCAAAATATATAGCGTTTAATCTCTCAATATATGCAAGTTCTCAATATAAGCTAGTGTTTATTCTCTCATTATAAGCAGTGTTTAATCTTTCAATATAAGCAAGCGCTTAATCTCTCAATATAAGCAACAAGTGAACTCAGGGACAGAATTAGCAACAGTTAATGATCCTTTTTTGGCAACGGTAATAGACTCTCATTCAATCAGTAATTTGCTCTCTCGCGAGCACTCTCGTAATTACTATGCAATAAGGTAATTATTTGTGTTCTAAGGAACTTTGTTCGTATATGTATCTGAGTCAAAATGCCTGGACACACAGAGTTTGAAGCAATTTAAGTCATAGAATGAGGGAAAGACTGATTCTGGGAGAGTTCTAGAGCTTATTTGTTAAATAGAAGAAAGATTGAGAATAACGTTTCACTCTTGGGTTGGAGAGTTGCACAGAGTAGGGGTGGGATTGTGTTGCAAGACGGGTGCTACATGCTCGACGAAGAGGGGGTGGTATACACTGAGAGAGGTCTGAGGAAAACTGATTATTGTAATAGCGGTAGAATAGTTGGTGGGGGAAGCTCCGCCCACTCTCTGGCGTTGATGGAGGAGTAACCTATCTTGACAAGGGTGGCTTGGGGATTCTCATCTTCATTAGGCTCGGAAGTGGTTTGCCTGCTCGCTCCTTCCGAGGCTGTTTGTAGTATATTACTTTGGACACTTTAATTACCTTTTTTATACCTTCTTTAAATCCATGATTATTTGAGAACTCTCACCTTGTTATTGACAACTAGTAGACAGCGAGAATAGTCCAGTGAAATTATAGGGGCGCTCATGTTAAGTTTTTTTTTTTCTTTCTTTTTTTACTTAGACCTCCATCAAGCTTAGCAAAAATACCCCCAAGACTCCTCCATCAAGGTAAATTTGCATATTTTTCGGTTGAAGGATGCCCCGGCTAAAGGCCAGTTCCTCCTAAATTGTAAGCTCGCTATTGCTCACCATCAACAAATCGATACCTAAATGGCACAGGTCTTAAAATTGACAAAGAAGTGGAGCAAAAGGTCTTAAAATCGTCAAACTAATGGGACAAGCGTCTAAAAATGTCAAAACTAATGGGCCTAAACCTGAGGGCGAAGAGTGTCCATAAATAATAGACCCTTAATGACACATCCTGATGATATGGTCTGATTGTTGTCCTTGGTGGCCAGATACTGTACAGGTAGGGGCATCATAACCATATCCTGATGTTATGGTCTGATTGTTGTCCTTGGTGGCCAGATACTGTACAGGTAGGGGCATCATAACCATATCCTGATGTTATGGTCTGATTGTTGTCCTTGGTGGCCAGATACTGTACAGGTAGGGGCATCATAACCATATCCTGATGTTATGGTCTGATTTTTGTCCTTGGTGGCCAGATACTGTACAGGTAAGGGCATCATAACCATATCCTGATGTTATGGTCTGATTGTTGTCCTTGGTGGCCAGATACTGTACAGGTAAGGGCATCATAACCATATCCTGATGTTATGGTCTGATTGTTGTCCTTGGTGGCCAGATACTGTACAGGTAGGGGCATCATAACCCATATCCTGATGTTATGGTCTGATGTTGTCCTTGGTGGCCAGATACTGTACAGGTAAGGGCATCATAACCATATCCTGATGTTATGGTCTGATGTTGTCCTTGGTGGCCAGATACTGTACAGGTAGGGGCATCATAACCATATCTGATGTTATGGTCTGGTTGTGTCTGGTGGCCAGATACTGTACAGGTAGGGGCATCATAACCATATCCTGATGTTATGGTCTGATTGTTGTCCTTGGTGGCCAGATACTGTACAGGTAGGGGGCATCATAACCATATCCTGATGTTATTGGTCTGATTGTTGTCCTTTGGTGGCCAGATACTGTACAGGTAGGGGCATCATAACCATATCCTGATGTTATGGTCTGATTGTTGTCATTGGTGGCCAGATACTGTACAGGTAGGGGCATCATAACCATATCCTGATGTTATGGTCTGATTGTTGTCCTTGGTGGCCAGATACTGTACAGGTAGGGGGCATCATAACCATATCCTGATGTTATGGTCTGATTGTGTCCTTGGTGGCCAGATACTGTTCAGGTAGGGGCATCATAACCATATCCTGATGTTATGGTCTGATTGTTGTCCTTGGTGGCCAGATACTGTACAGGTAGGGGCATCATAACCATATCTGATGTTATGGTCTGATTGTTGTCCTTGGTGGCCAGATTCTGTACAGATAGGGGCATCATAACCATATCCTGATGTTATGGTCTGATTGTGTCCTTGGTGGCCAGATACTGTACAGGTAGGGGCATCATAACCATATCCTGATGTTATGGTCTGATTGTTGTCCTTGGTGGCCAGATACTGTACAGGTAGGGGCATCATAACCATATCCTGATGTTATGGTCTGATTGTTGTCCTTGGTGGCCAGATACTGTACAGGTAAGGGCATCATAACCTATCCTGATGTTATGGTCTGATTGTTGTCCTTGGTGGCCAGATACTGTACAGGTAAGGGCATCATAACCATATCCTGATGTTATGGTCTGATTGTTGCCCTTACTGGCCAGATACTGTACAGGTAGGGGCATCATAACCATATCCTGATGTTATGGTCTGATTGTTGTCCTTGGTGGCCAGATAGATGATTGTTGTCCTTGGTGGCCAGATACTGTACAGGTAGGGGCATCATAACCATATCCTGATGTTATGGTCTGATTGTTGTCCTTGGTGGCCAGATACTGTACAGGTAGGGGCATCATAACCATATCCTGATGTTATGGTCTGATTGTTGTCCTTGGTGGCCAGATACTGTACAGGTAGGGGCATCATAACCATATCCTGATGTTATGGTCTGATTGTTGTCCTTGGTGGCCAGATACTGTACAGGTAGGGGCATCATAACCATATCCTGATGTTATGGTCTGATTGTTGTCCTTGGTGGCCAGATACTGTACAGGTAGGGGCATCATAACCATATCCTGATGTTATGGTCTGATTGTTGTCCTTGGTGGCCAGATACTGTACAGGTAGGGGCATCATAACCATATCCTGATGTTATGGTCTGATTGTTGTCCTTGGTGGCCAGATACTGTACAGGTAGGGGAATCATAACCATATCCTGATGTTATGGTCTGATTGTTGTCCTTGGTGGCCAGATACTGTACAGGTAGGGGCATCATAACCATATCCTGATGTTATGGTCTGATTGTTGTCCTTGGTGGCCAGATACTGTACAGGTAGGGGCATCATAACCATATCCTGATGTTATGGTCTGATTGTTGTCCTTGGTGGCCAGATACTGTACAGGTAGGGGCATCATAACCATATCCTGATGTTATGGTCTGATTGTTGTCCTTGGTGGCCAGATACTGTACAGGTAGGGGCATCATAACCATATCCTGATGTTATGGTCTGATTGTTGTCCTTGGTGGCCAGATACTGTACAGGTAGGGCATCATAACCATATCCTGATGTTATGGTCTGATTGTTGTCCTTGGTGGCCAGATACTGTACAGGTAGGGGCATCATAACCATATCCTGATGTTATGGTCTGATTGTTGTCCTTGGTGGCCAGATACTGTACAGGTAGGGGCATCATAACCATATCCTGATGTTATGGTCTGATTGTTGTCCTTGGTGGCCAGATACTGTACAGGTAGGGGCATCATAACCATATCCTGATGTTATGGTCTGATTGTTGTCCTTGGTGGCCAGATACTGTACAGGTAGGGGCATCATAACCATATCCTGATGTTATGGTCTGATTGTTGTCCTTGGTGGCCAGATACTGTACAGGTAGGGGCATCATAACCATATCCTGATGTTATGGTCTGATTGTTGTCCTTGGTGGCCAGATACTGTACAGGTAGGGGCATCATAACCATATCCTGATGTTATGGTCTGATTGTTGTCCTTGGTGGCCAGATACTGTACAGGTAGGGGCATCATAACCAAATCCTGATGTTATGGTCTGATTGTTGTCCTTGGTGGCCAGATACTGTACAGGTAGGGGCATCATAACCATTCAATAGGTTCCCTCAATACTTATCTTCCATACTTTTTTTATTTCTATTTTATGTTTCTTTTATTTTATCCCCCGGGACCTCCAACAAGCTTAACCGGCTTTTTTGTATCTTTCTCTCCTTTTCTCTCTTTCCCTGGCTTGTATCCATTCGGCCCTATTCAGCCAAATGTTTTAAGACGTTTAACCCAATCCAGGTACCGATTTTTTCCTGGCGAGCAATAGCGAGCCAGCATTGTATGGAGAAATCCGGCTGCGCCGGAGATATTTTCCTATCGAAAAATGTACAAATATAGCTTGCTGTCAAAACAAAAATATATATATGCTGGCTCGCTACTGCTCGCCAGGAAATAATTGACACCTTGATGTGGGTAAACGTCTTTAAACAGTAGGCTGAATAGGGCCGAATGGATACAAGCCAAAGAGAGAGGGAGAGAAACAGAAAAAAGCAAGGTGGGCTCCCTTAAAGAAATACCCTTCGGGATATATTTGTACATCTTTAGGTAGAAAAATATCTCCGGCGAAAGGTCTTAAAGGTGGGCGCTCATGGGTTGACATAAACATGGAATGATAATCGCCAAGCTGTACATAATTATCTTGCAAAATGCAATGGCACTGAAATAATTATTAACAATGGTATAAAAGATTTTGTGGATCGTCTATACCGGGCCTGTGACGTCATAGTGACGTCACACCAGTATCCTTATCCTAGACTGGATGGTGGACTTACACTCTTGTGACGTCACAGGCCCGGTATAGACGATCCACAAAATCCTTTATACCATTGTTAATAATTATTTCAGTGCCATTGCATTTTGCAAGATAATTATGTACAGCTTGGCGATTATCATTCCATGTTTATCTCAACCCATGAGCCCCCACCTTTAAAGTCGCTAAACTAATGGGCGAGAAGGTTCTAAACTCCTAAAATTAATGGGGGTAAACATGAGGGAGAAGGGGTTCCAGCAAAAGACCAGGAAGGCCTCCATCGTCATACAATCTTTTTGATGGCCTTGATGAGCACATGTGACGTATTTCAAACCACTCTCACATATTTCAAACAGTGTCCGCAAATGTGAGCACGACTATCAACACACTATTATTTTTGTCGTCATAAAATAATGGAAAAGGGAAAAACAATTGTCATTAAAAAACAATCCATTAACCTAACGGTGTTTTCCATTGAAGAAATTTATACAACATCTGGATTTTAACTGTGTTGGTGGTGTAATGGTTTAGATCCTTATGTTCTGGGTGTGGGGTCCCAAGTTCGAATCCCGGGAGGACCATATGCTTTCATTAATTTATTCAAGTACATTGGGGTTTGTAATTGATGATAAATGTTAAGAAAGGGGTGTTATTTAATATATACTGGTGTGGATTGAAAGGTGGAGCAAATGTATTGTGAGGAAGGGAGTTCCAAAGAGATGTGGTTCGGGGTATAACTTAATTTTGAAAAGTAGAAATTCTGCAAAGAGGACACATTGAATTTAAGTAAGCTTAGTTTTAAAATTAGTCTAATTTGGAGCCATATTTGGAGGTAGAAGTTGTAGAAGTGTTTCCGTCATAATTGAGTTCAAAACTAATGTAACAATATGTGGACAATATTATCTGTATAATATATATTCTACCTAAAACGAACTCATTGGCAGTTCTACGTCGGAACATTAAATATAAAACGGTATTATTTTACATACTGGCAATTCGGAATGATTGTTTTGTCGTATGCAGAAACATGTATCTCAATATTCTTATTCTTTTCCCGAGTATCTCCTTGGACTCAATCGCTAGGCCTTTGAGATAGTAACCGTTCCTTGTATGTTTGTGCATCTGGCTGTGAACATATCAAAGAGTGTGACAGGTCTCAGTGAAACACAGATAAGAAGGGAGAAACTAAATGGAAAGGGGAGCACAGCAAGATAGCTTTCAATGTGTCTGTGAGCATGTGTGTGAGAGAGAGAGACAGGTGGACAGACCGACAGAAAGACAGACAGATAGACAGACTGGGAGATATCGTTCATGGATGAGAAAGACTGGTAATATATATATATATATATATATATATATATATATATATATATATATATATATATATATATATATATATATATATATATATACATATATATATATATATATATATATATATATATATATATATATATATATATATATATATATATATATATATATTATATATATATATACAGTATATATATACTGCATATATAACATACACACACAAACACACACACACTGGCCAAGCTTTGAATCAATGTATGTACAGTAATTAAATGGTGTTAAAACGATCCAGTGGCAACATATTCCCTTATTTACAAAATACGTTATGTACTGTATGCACACAATGCTTAGAGCACAAAACACAAGAATACGGGAGTCTGCAGAGAGATGATTGGCCCACATAAGGCAGATCACCTTAACACCCAACCCACCTCGTCCATGTACTCATCCAATTTAACTTGAAGGTCTCTATAATTTGTGATCCTACTATAGCACCCGGTAGCCCATTGCACATATCTATAACTTTGTTCCCAAACCAGTATTTGACTATATCTTTTCTGAAACGAAGATATATATTATATATACAATGAGCTCATTCCAATTAGTAATCACACTCATATCTACATCTTACATAGCCTACTAAATTATTAACACAAAGAAAAAGTAATTATTTAATTAAACAATACATTAATTTTACAATAAACTGAATGTACCATACGAAATATGCAGTCTCACTAGTGCAGTGAAGTATATTCTTGAACATAGGTGGCAGAAAGTTTAATATAATTCATTAGCAGCTGAAATTTCGATCACTTTTAGAATTATATGAAATTACTGTTTCTCATTTCTAACAACATATGTTTGTCTTCATTCCCTTCATATTTCTTTTACAGTACCTTCGTATTTGCCAAGTAATCAAGAAGGGGACACAACAATATATCTTCAATACAAAAAATGCACTATCGTACATTTCTTGTCGAATCACATCTAGAAAATATACTATAATAATAATAATAATAGTTCTTAAAGCTAGCGCATGCTAAGCTAGCTAAGGATAGCTCAATAAGGCCGATTAGGCGTATTTCCATTGGGGTCCTGTACTACTACCCCATCCC
This sequence comes from Paralithodes platypus, assembly GCA_032716605.1. Lineage (NCBI taxonomy): Eukaryota > Metazoa > Arthropoda > Malacostraca > Decapoda > Lithodidae > Paralithodes > Paralithodes platypus. The sequence continues at coordinate 14,894,753 of CM064526.1, forward strand.
TTTGCTCATGAGGGATGGTAACGACTCAGTGCTTGTGAAAAATCTTTAATGCGCCGAGCGTGGGCGCGAACCCGGGCCTTCTGGGTGGAAGTCCGAGACGCTAGTCACTACACCAAGCGAGCAGCATACATACAGTATGAATGTTCTCCCATTTCACTACATACTTTTTTTTCCTTTTTTTTAATGGGGTTGGCCGACTCAAGACAGAGCCCGAACAGGGACATCACAACACATCAGAAAAACAAAACAAAACAAAACACAAAATAACACACACATCTAGGTCGCCCAGGAGAAACATCCAGAGACCCAGGCCCATTTGGGGTCCCCAGCAAAAGATTCCCAGGTCCCAGATACCCCGGAAAGGCGCCGATCTCCGCAGGCAGACCCGCAGCGAAGCTTCACCATCACAAGCCCACCCACCGTGTTTCCAGGCGCACCCTTTATTACCACCGGCTCCCCCGGGCCAGGCGCCTGATGTACTATTATCTAGCCCAACTGGCGCATGACCCTCTCTCCCAAACGACCGTGTTTACATTAATCTATTCACAAGCATTCTATCTAAGCATATATATATATGCTATAATAATTATACTGTATATATTATTAACTGTCATTCTATCATGTGTGTGTGTTTATATAATTGAGCGAGTGTAATTTTTGTGCCATTTGTAATTTCATGTTATATTACTGATCTTTTCCTTTTATTTAACTAAATGTGCAGTACTTGTATTATTTTATAATGTGATCAGTCTTACTTGTAACTACGCACATCTGTAATATCTACTTGCAGATGAAAGCGAGTATTGATCTTGAGAATATGAATATATAACCTACTACTGATACTACTTGGGTACTACTAATAATACTATTAACATTAATAATACTGTACATACAAACTGAATAGCCTACAAACATAATACATACATACTTTGTGTGTATGTGACTGAATGTGTGTTTATACGATAAATATAGTTTCAGAAATGATAAAGGCATATACTGGTTTGGTAACAGAGTTGTAGATGTGTGGAACAGGCTACCTAGCGCCACAGTAGAATCAAGAACAATAGAGAGCTTGAAGATAAAACTAGATAGGCATATGGACGAGATGGGTGGGTGTGAAAGGGATCTGCCTTGCATGTTGCAAAGTTTGAGCCCAAAAGCATAAAAACATTATTGGAATATGAAACACCTGTATACTCATATCCATATTGAGAGAGAGAGCGCGGGGCTTGAGGGGGCCATTGTGACGTCACAACCTGCGCGTGAGAAGACTGGTTATTTAGACTGTGGACAGGACTAGAGGTACTCTCGGAAACTACACTCTCTAGCCCACCTGCATCAGGCCGGAGATATCATGAGGCCACACATGCACGAACACACATAGTGGTTTGACTCTGTCTGTCACATTAAATAATCTTGTTGTTGTTCAGGAATGCATTATTGTTTCGGCTGTACAAATGACAGTATGAATTTGTGCATTGTATTCTATTCCCTCCAATATATTCATTAAGCAGGGACACGAAAGAATATCCCTATAGGTGAATGCACAAATTTTTGGCGCGTGTGAATGTGTGTGTGTGTTTCATTTTGTGCGCTTGTTTGAATCATTAGACATCATCTGTAGTACTTACGATTAACCTTTAAACGGCGAATCTATGGTATTTGAAGTGCCCGCCAGGCGAGGATATTTTCATACATTCCCGACTAAAATCGTCATTATCCGATAAATATCGTTATTACTTATTCATATGCATCTATTTTACGATTAATATGAAGATATTAACATGTAACAGCAATAAAACAAGTGGGAATAGTATTTTGGGGTTGAAAAAGACGAAATATTGCCGACAGGCTCAATCATGAGAGTAGAGCCAACGCAGCACACACTCTCCCTCTCTCACTCATCGATCGACACTGACTCTTTGTAAGTGAAGGCTCTCTCTTGCCACGATCTCTATATGCGTCCCACATGACCTTGAAACCGAGTGGGGGATAGTGGCACGGAAAATAAACCGATAAACAAGGGAATAAGAGGAAAAATAGGTGATAATTGAAGGGAGGGGGGAATTTGACACATGCGGAGGAGTGATAGGAGTTATGGAGGGAAATTATCTCACTTAATCACATATTCCTTTGTTTTGAGTGCCACTGGGGTCTTTTAAAAGGCTTTTTTAGGCCTTGGATCTTAAGAGTCCCGTCGCCTTCGCCCAGTAAAACCTCTTAAGAGTCTCGATGCCGTTCCTGGGTTAAGTACACATTCGTAGAATATTCACATACAGTTCGTCTATACATCCGTCTGAGAGATTACAGGAAGAATGGCTATTATTATGGAGGCAGTTATATTGTCGTAACCAGGGGCACTATATATATATTTAAATTGTTTCACTATTTCGTGTAGCTCAGGTTCTGTTATGGAATGAAAACTAAACTTAGTGATATGCATTGGGCCTACAGTAGGTAGTCGCGTAAATTACTATGAAGATCAGAAATGTTGCCTGTCAAGTTATATGCAATGTTTACAAAGTAGCAAATTATTAAAAAGGTTAGATATTTGAGCAGGATTTGTTATCTCATGACTGTTGATATTTATGGATTGTGGTCGTGAGTTTGGATGAAACAACTACTAAGGATGAAGCTTGGTGTTATAACACATACTCACACACACACACCGAACACCTGTGCATTCTCTGGGTGGTTTGGAAGTTTTTCGTTTGATTCTTAATTTGTTTAAACCTATAGGGTCCATGCTTAATGTATATATGGAAGGGAATAACATACAATAAACAAATACATATTGTCATTTATACAGCCAAAACATTAATACTTAGCATAACAACAACAAGATTATTAAGGGAGCCCACCTCGCTTGTTTTCTCTTTCTCTCCCTCTCTCTTTGGCTTTTATCTATTCGGCCCCATTCAGCCTACTGTTTTAAGACGTTTACCCCCATCCAGGTGTCAATATTTTCCTGGCGAGCGATAGCGAGCCAGCAAATATATATGTTTTTTGACAGCAAGCTAAATTTGTACATTTTTTCGATAAAAAAAATTCTCCGGCGAAGCTGGATTTCTCCATACAATGCTGGCTCGCTATCGCTCGCCAGGAAGAAATCGACACCTGAACCATTGGGATAAACGTCTTAAAACAGTTGGCTGAATAGGGCCGAATGGATACAAGCCAGGGAAAGAGAGAAATAAAAAATAGCCGGCGACCCCCCTTAATCTACTTCTAATCTTACTTGGGGTTATTGTTTGGTTTGGAATCACCAAAATAAAAGTATTTATACACGCAGGAAAGAAATAATGGCTTCCAAGGTTTTATCTGGCCATATCGTGATGGGTAGCATAGATAGCTTCGAATCCCAAGAGCTTAGGTTCGATTACCAGCCGTTGCAAAAAAAACATTTCTCTATCACTCATTCACTCACTCTCACTCTCACTCTCATTCTCATTCTCTCTCTCTCTCTCTCTCTCTCTCTCTCTCTCTCTCTCTCTCTCTCTCTCTCTCTCATCAGCCCACACCCTCCTCCTCCCTGACAGATAACTACCATCAGTGTTAAGCATTGTGCAGAGGTGGTCTCCACGTCACACGCCAACACACCAATTATCTACTTCTATTAAGTGGACAGTACTGGCATGCTAATGATACCTATTGGAATTAACCCCTTCAAGGAACGAGGATGCCTTTCTTCCTTTTATTCAGGCTATTGGTAGACAATTGTATTCAGTTTAGGAAGGAGTTGTGGGACTCAGAGGGATAATTCGAAGTTTGCTCTCATTCAACGTGACAAAAAGAAGGGTGACCGCTCTCAACCTTCCAACTAGCGTCCAATTGCTCTCCTTTCTTGCATCTGTAAAGTGTATTAAACTAGTCTAAATTCAAAATTTCTTAAGCCGTTGTCTTCCCATACTCTACTTTCAGATCATCAGTATGCATGGTTTCCTTAACACTTTGGCTGCGGGCATGTTTCCGCCTATTTCTGCCATGTTAGGGCTCATTCAGGCACTCCTGATTAATTAGGCAAGTGTCTGAATTAAATTAAATGTATTCAGCCAAAAACTACAAGAGAATAGCTTCAAAATGACACCAAAACGAGCTTCGTAGCTTGCGGGGCTCACCCGCAGCGCTACCATAGACATTCGCTATAATGAGCAATTATCGCTAATGTCGCGCTACATTTGCCTTTGGCAGCACTGTATATCTTGCAAGACTCTGACTCAGAGCCCTCAGTGTCGTGGCTGGGGGAAGGACGTGTGGCCTGTCCCTCGATTCTATAGGCTTTAAGAAGCTTTAAAAGCCTGTAAATTGCCATGGCGTTCGGAAACGTCTCCCGCAAGCAATGGGTGAAGGGCGACTACTGGTGATCTCTATTCTTACCTTACTAACTATTGGTCATCCTCCATTCGGGGCTCTCTTGAGACCGTTTCTATTGCGCTAGACATATTGAAAGCCTTTGATAGAGTCTGGACAAATCTCTAATTTCTAAACTACCCTCCTCCAGATTCGATCCCTCCATCTGTGCCTTTGTTCCTAATTTCCTTTCGGGCAGTTCCATAGCTGCGGTTTTGGATGGCCATCGCTCACTTCCTCAACCTATGAACTCCAGTGTTCCTCAGGATTCTGTCCTGTCTCTAGTTCTCTTTCAAATATTCATTAATAATCTTCTCAACCATACCAGTAATCCTATTTACTCAAATGCTGATGACTCTACCTTACACTATTTAACTAGTTTTCCACAACGACCCAGCATCCAATTACTCCAGAACTCGCATGATGAAGCCATAGAACAGCAATTCTCTGATCTATCAACTATTTTCGATTGGGGCAGAGAAAATCTTGTTACTTTCGATGCTTGCAAAGCTCAATTTTTCCATCTATATACCCATAACCATCTTCCACACGACTATCCCTTACTCTCAAACAATACACACAGTAAACCTCCATCTATATAACCATCTTCCATACGACTATCCCTTACTCTCAAACAATACACACAGTAAACCTCCATCTATATACCCATAACTATCTTCCATACGACTATCCCTTACTCTCAAACAATACACACAGTAAACCTCCATCTATATACCCATAACCATCTTCCATACGACTATCCCTTACTCTCAAACAATACACACAGTAAACCTCCATCTATATACCCATAACCATCTTCCATACGACTATCCCTTACTCTCAAACAATACACACAGTAAACCTCCATCTATATACCCATAACCATCTTCCATACGACTATCCCTTACTCTCAAACAATACACACAGTAAACCTCCATCTATATACCCATAACCATCTTCCATACGACTATCCCTTACTCTCAAACAATACACACAGTAAACCTCCATCTATATACCCATAACCATCTTCCATACGACTATCCCTTACTCTCAAACAATACACACAGTAAACCTCCATCTATATACCCATAACCATCTTCCATACGACTATCCCTTACTCTCAAACAATACACACAGTAAACCTCCATCTATATACCCATAACCATCTTCCATACGACTATCCCTTACTCTCAAACAATACACACAGTAAACCTCCATCTATATACCCATAACCATCTTCCATACAACTATCCCTTACTCTCAAACAATACACACAGTAAACCTCCATCTATATACCCATAACCATCTTCCATACGACTATCCCTTACTCTCAAACAATACACACAGTAAACCTCCATCTATATACCCATAACCATCTTCCATACGACTATCCCTTACTCTCAAACAATACACACAGTAAACCTCCATCTATATACCCATAACCATCTTCCATACGACTATCCCTTACTCTCAAACAATACACACAGTAAACCTCCATCTATATACCCATAACCATCTTCCATACGACTATCCCTTACTCTCAAACAATACACACAGTAAACCTCCATCTATATACCCATAACCATCTTCCATACAACTATCCCTTACTCTCAAACAATACACACAGTAAACCTCCATCTATATACCCATAACCATCTTCCATACGACTATCCCTTACTCTCAAACAATACACACAGTAAACCTCCATCTATATACCCATAACCATCTTCCATACGACTATCCCTTACTCTCAAACAATACACACAGTAAACCTCCATCTATATACCCATAACCATCTTCCATACGACTATCCCTTACTCTCAAACAATACACACAGTAAACCTCCATCTATATACCCATAACCATCTTCCATACAACTATCCCTTACTCTCAAACAATACACACAGTAAAACCTCCATCTATATACCCATAACCATCTTCCATACAACTATCCCTTACTCTCAAACAATACACACAGTAAACCTCCATCTATATACCCATAACCATCTTCCATACGACTATCCCTTACTCTCAAACAATACACACAGTAAACCTCCATCTATATACCCATAACCATCTTCCATACGACTATATCTTACTCTCAAACAATACACACAGTAAACCTCCATCTATATACCCATAACCATCTTCCATACAACTATCCCTTACTCTCAAACAATACACACAGTAAACCTCCATCTATATACCCATAACCATCTTCCATACAACTATCCCTTACTCTCAAACAATACACACAGTAAACCTCCATCTATATACCCATAACCATCTTCCATACAACTATCCCTTACTCTCAAACAATACACACAGTAAACCTCCATCTATATACCCATAACCATCTTCCATATGACTATCCCTTACTCTCAAACAATACACACAGTAAACCTCCATCTATATACCCATAACCATCTTCCATACGACTATCCCTTACTCTCAAACAATACACACAGTAAACCTCCATCTATATACCCATAACCATCTTCCATACGACTATCCCTTACTCTCAAACAATACACACAGTAAACCTCCATCTATATACCCATAACCATCTTCCATACGACTATCCCTTACTCTCAAACAATACACACAGTAAACCTCCATCTATATACCCATAACCATCTTCCATACGACTATCCCTTACTCTCAAACAATACACACAGTAAACCTCCATCTATATACCCATAACCATCTTCCATACAACTATCCCTTACTCTCAAACAATACACACAGTAAACCTCCATCTATATACCCATAACCATCTTCCATACGACTATCCCTTACTCTCAAACAATACACACAGTAAACCTCCATCTATATACCCATAACCATCTTCCATACGACTATCCCTTACTCTCAAACAATACACACAGTAAACCTCCATCTATATACCCATAACCATCTTCCATACGACTATCCCTTACTCTCAAACAATACACACAGTAAACCTCCATCTATATACCCATAACCATCTTCCATACGACTATCCCTTACTCTCAAACAATACACACAGTAAACCTCCATCTATATACCCATAACCATCTTCCATACGACTATCCCTTACTCTCAAACAATACACACAGTAAACCTCCATCTATATACCCATAACCATCTTCCATACGACTATCCCTTACTCTCAAACAATACACACAGTAAACCTCCATCTATATACCCATAACCATCTTCCATACGACTATCCCTTACTCTCAAACAATACACACAGTAAACCTCCATCTATATACCCATAACCATCTTCCATACGACTATCCCTTACTCTCAAAACAATACACACAGTAAACCTCCATCTATATACCCATAACCATCTTCCATACACTATCCCTTACTCTCAAACAATACACACAGTAAACCTCCATCTATATACCCATAACCATCTTCCATACGACTATCCCTTACTCTCAAACAATACACACAGTAAACCTCCATCTATATACCCATAACCATCTTCCATACGACTATCCCTTACTCTCAAACAATACACACAGTAAACCTCCATCTATATACCCATAACCATCTTCCATACGACTATCCCTTACTCTCAAACAATACACACAGTAAACCTCCATCTATATACCCATAACCATCTTCCATACGACTATCCCTTACTCTCAAACAATACACACAGTAAACCTCCATCTATATACCCATAACCATCTTCCATACGACTATCCCTTACTCTCAAACAATACACACAGTAAACCTCCATCTATATACCCATAACCATCTTCCATACGACTATCCCTTACTCTCAAACAATACACACAGTAAACCTCCATCTATATACCCATAACCATCTTCCATACAACTATCCCTTACTCTCAAACAATACACACAGTAAACCTCCATCTATATACCCATAACCATCTTCCATACGACTATCCCTTACTCTCAAACAATACACACAGTAAACCTCCATCTATATACCCATAACCATCTTCCATACAACTATCCCTTACTCTCAACAATACACACAGTAAACCTCCATCTATATACCCATAACCATCTTCCATACGACTATCCCTTACTCTCAAACAATACACACAGTAAACCTCCATCTATATACCCATAACCATCTTCCATACGACTATCCCTTACTCTCAAACAATACACACAGTAAACCTCCATCTATATACCCATAACCATCTTCCATACAACTATCCCTTACTCTCAAACAATACACACAGTAAACCTCCATCTATATACCCATAACCATCTTCCATACGACTATCCCTTACTCTCAAACAATACACACAGTAACCTCCATCTATATACTCATAACCATCTTCCATACGACTATCCCTTACTCTCAAACAATACACACAGTAAACCTCCATCTATACCCATAACCATCTTCCATACGACTATCCCTTACTCTCAAACAATACACACAGTAAACCTCCATCTATATACCCATAACCATCTTTCATACAACTATCCCTTACTCTCAAACAATACACACAGTAAACCTCCATCTATATACCCATAACCATCTTCCATACGACTATCCCTTACTCTCAAACAATACACACAGTAAACCTCCATCTATATACCCATAACCATCTTCGATACGACTATCCCTTACTCTCAAACAATACACACAGTAACCTCCATCTATATACCCATAACCATCTTCCATACGACTATCCCTTACTCTCAAACAATACACACAGTAAACCTCCATCTATATACCCATAACCATCTTCCATACGACTATCCCTTACTCTCAACAATCACACAGTAAACCTCCATCTATATCAGAACCAGCTTCCATACAAGAGCCCTTACTCTCAAACATACACACAGTAAAAGCTCCATCTATATACCCATAACCATCTTCCATACGACTATCCCTTACTCTCAAACAATACACACAGTAAACCTCCATCTATATACCCATAACCATCTTCCATACGACTATCCCTTACTCTCAAACAATACACACAGTAAACCTCCATCTATATACCCATAACCATCTTCCATACGACTATCCCTTACTCTCAAACAATACACACAGTAAACCTCCATCTATATACCCATAACATCTTCCATACGACTATCCCTTACTCTCAAACAATACACACAGTAAACCTCCATCTATATACCCATAACCATCTTCCATACAACTATCCCTTACTCTCAAACAATACACACAGTAAACCTCCATCTATATACCCATAACCATCTTCCATACAACTATCCCTTACTCTCAAACAATACACACAGTAAACCTCCATCTATATACCCATAACCATCTTCCATACGACTATCCCTTACTCTCAAACAATACACACAGTAAACCTCCATCTATATACCCATAACCATCTTCCATACGACTATCCCTTACTCTCAAACAATACACACAGTAAACCTCCATCTATATACCCATAACCATCTTCCATACGACTATCCCTTACTCTCAAACAATACACACAGTAAACCTCCATCTATATACCCATAACCATCTTCCATACAACTATCCCTTACTCTCAAACAATACACACAGTAAACCTCCATCTATATACCCATAACCATCTTCCATACGACTATCCCTTACTCTCAAACAATACACACAGTAAACCTCCATCTATATACCCATAACCATCTTCCATACGACTATCCCTTACTCTCAAACAATACACACAGTAAACCTCCATCTATATACCCATAACCATCTTCCATACGACTATCCCTTACTCTCAAACAATACACACAGTAAACCTCCATCTATATACCCATAACCTTCTTCCATACGACTATCCCTTACTCTCAAACAATACACACAGTAAACCTCCATCTATATACCCATAACCATCTTCCATACGACTATCCCTTACTCTCAAACAATACACACAGTAAACCTCCATCTATATACCCATAACCATCTTCCATACGACTATCCCTTACTCTCAAACAATACACACAGTAAACCTCCATCTATAATTATACCCATAACCATCTTCCATACGACTATCCCTTACTCTCAAACAATACACACAGTAAACCTCCATCTATATACCCATAACCATCTTCCATACGACTATCCCTTACTCTCAAACAATACACACAGTAAACCTCCATCTATATACCCATAACCATCTTCCATACGACTATCCCTTACTCTCAAACAATACACACAGTAAACCTCCGTCTATATACCCATAACCATCTTCCATACAACTATCCCTTACTCTCAAACAATACACACAGTAAACCTCCATCTATATACCCATAACCATCTTCCAGACGACTATCCCTTACTCTCAATCAATACACACAGTAAACCTCCATCTATATACCCATAACCATCTTCCATACAACGATCCCTTACTCTCAAACAATACACACAGTAAACCTCCATCTATATACCCATAACCATCTTCCATACGACTATCCCTTACTCTCAAACAATACACACAGTAAACCTCCATCTATATACCCATAACCATCTTCCATACGACTATCCCTTACTCTCAAACAATACACACAGTAAACCTCCATCTATATACCCATAACCATCTTCCTACAACTATCCCTTACTCTCAAACAATACACACAGTAAACCTCCATCTATATACCCATAACCATCTTCCATACGACTATCCCTTACTCTCAAACAATACACACAGTAAACCTCCATCTATATACCCATAACCATCTTCCATACGACTATCCCTTACTCTCAAACAATACACACAGTAAACCTCCATCTATATACCCATAACCATCTTCCATACGACTATCCATTACTCTCAAACAATACACACAGTAAACCTCCATCTATATACCCATAACCATCTTCCATACGACTATCTCTTACTCTCAAACAATACACACAGTAAACCTCCATCTATATACTGTTACGGCTGGATCGGCAATACATATTCGGGATTCTTGATCGTAGGACAGAAATGGCTTAAGTGACAACGACACGCTCGATTCCAGTCCCAAATACTATATGCTCCAGACAACAAAAGCACCAACGCCCTACAGAGTTATCGTCTACGGTAACGAGGTACCTTAACTCGGCGAAAGTGTACAACAGGGGTAGGCTATGAGGCTAAACTCCCTCAGACATTTATAGGTTACGTTATTACTAAAGAAATGCAATACTCAAGAAACTACGTTAATATTAAGCCTCTAATAATGTAGAATAGAAGCAGGCTAAAGGTATGACAGTGAAATGCTAAATGACAAATGTACACGCCTACTTGAAAGCGCGTGCACTACACTAACTGTCCCCTACTAACATGCACTAGCATGTAGCATACAAGATGTTCATGATCCAGTAGATACCTAATAATACACATGGGAGGAACATAAACAGTAGTCACTTATTATAATAATGAATCTATACTTGGAATAACTAAAAGGTTGCAGGCAACAGTACTGCGCCGGTAGCCTACTACCGCATAGGCTACTTCGCTTCTCTCACTCTGTCTCCCCTCCGAGTCCGTATGCGCCCTACGCAACAGAACTCCGGACACAGCAGCAAAACGACAGTGCAGTTAATTGATACATGAAAGTATTAATAGTGTTGTCTTGTGTGTGAGTAATGTGTATTGTAAAGTGTTATAGATATATACTTAAAGAGAGCTGCAATGCATAGTAAAATAAAGATATATCCCACTCATCATCCCCATGTGTTCTAGCTAGCAGGCCAAGTCACAGGAACAACGAGTCCCAGCACCGAAAGCGAGAACCCAGGAGAAGACTGTAGAGAACACAAGGTCTACTATACCGGCACTACGAGCGAGCTGTAGTCTCGGGTGCTACACTCGCTCCTGGCTCGGTATGCAAATCAAGGCTAAGTCCTCGTCCCTCTACAGACAACTCCTGGGCATGGTCGGGCTCTTACACATGGCACCAGTCTAGTCACAAATGGGATGATGAGCAGGGCATATAACTCGTGAACATGTAAAACGTTCACCAACTATCCTCATCAAAAAGATCGCTGTTCACATTAACCCCTTAAATCTAATACATGTAAATATATGCTTGTCCTAAGAGTAATACGAGAGGTGAGTGCTGAAACTCCTTTAGGACCTCAAGGGAAGGTTATGCATTTAAATAGAGAGAAGAATGAAATGAGAGTAATGTCGTCAGAGAGAAAGAGTGCAACCGTGAGAAGTGGGGAGAGAGAGCAAGGGATGTTAGAATCTCAAAGGTTCTAGGCAACCTAGTCCAGGAACACACAGCCAACCTCCAGGCAGTGTGCTGTACGACAACATGGGCCCAGCCCAGGCAGGCAACAATGGACTACCAACCCTATCGCGCCTAGCTATAAGGGCAAGGCTGCCAACCAGTCCATACGTCTGGCAACCACCCGGCCGGCAGCGCGGCGTGTTGCTACCCTCTTGCTCTAAAGCCCAACTCACTCTCTCTCTCTGAATTCCCATTATCCTATCTATCAACTTCTCTATTGATACTACATATTAAATGGAAGGTCTCGACATGGCTTAAAACAAAACCCACCACTGGTTAGCACATGACGAGACCTTTGCAGAGATACAAAGAACATAGTTATAAGTTGTCACACTCAATATACATAGCGGCTGACGGTAGCCAGATCACGGGCGGTACAGTGGAGTACCAAGGAGTACAATCAGGTTGCGTTGCCCAGCACTGGGGTGCGTCACAGCCCCCCCAAGATTTTAGATAATCGACCTTAGAAGCATTATCAAAATCTGACAGGCAACCAACTGACCTGCTACCCTTAGCTGCCACTAATTGCAAAAGGTGCACAACAACTGAAGTGTGAATTATACATAAAACACAATATTGCATGCATCATGCTACAACAATAAAGAGTTACAAAACTAAAAAAAAGAAAGAGTTTTCTCGTTTATTTTATTGTTTTATAATCTTTTTGGACGGCGTTATGATAGCCTAATTTTACTCCTGCTCAACCCACACACCGTGCACGACTATCTTGGATCATCAACCCTTGATAGACAATCTGCTATCACGTTCTCACTCCCGGCAATATGCTGAATGTTGAGATTATACTCTTGGAGCATTAGGGACCACCTGGTCAACCGCATATTCCGATTGTGAAACTGATTTAGGAATTTCAAGGGATGATGGTCCGTATAAATCGTCACTACCGGGCCGTAGGCTGGAACATAAACTTCGAAATGTTTGAGCGACAAAACGATAGCCAGAAGCTCCTTCTCTATAGTCGAGTAATTCCTTTGTGCCGAATTAAACTTGCGAGAAAAGAAGCTCACTGGGTGTTCCAAGCCCTCGGAATCAGTCTGCAGTAACACTGCCCCGGCACCCACACCGCTGGCATCAGTCGCCAGCTGAAAACTCCTGGAGAAGTCTGGGGCCCTCAAAATCGGATGTGTACACAGCAGGTGCTTGACTAGGTCGAAAGCCCTCTGACACTCCGCAGCCCAGCAGAACTTCACTGACTTCGACAGTAGATCAGTTAACGGTGCTAAGACAGTAGAGTATCCCCGGATGAAGCGCCTATAATAGCCTATCATACCTAGGAACCGCATGACCTGGCGCTTAGTGGTGGGCCTGGGAAACATATTGATAGCCTGTATCTTGCTCAGGGGGGGGCACACCCGGCCTAACCCGACCACAAAGCCAAGATACTGCACAGTAGCCTTTACAAACTCTCACTTCCTCAGGTTCACCACCAGCCCAGCATCGTGCAACTTCCTAAACAGGGTCTCTAAGTGCCTTAGGTGATTTTCAAAATCGTCATCATATACTATCACGTCATCAAGGTAGACCGTGCAGTTAGGGAGTTCGTCACAAATATCGTTCATCAGGTTTTGAAACGTGGCAGGTGCGTTCTTAAGCCCATAAGGCATTACGTTACATTGGTAGGTCTTGCCATCTACCACAAAACCACAAACTTGCTTAGCTCGGTCCGACAGGGGTACTTGCCAGTAGCCTTTTACAAGATCAATTTTAGTAAGGTACTTTGCATTCCCTATCTTGTCCACGCTGTCGTCAACTCGAGGCAAAGGGTAAGGGTTGGTGGTGGTCAAGCCATTTAGCCTACGAAAATCTATGCAGAACCGCACCTTGCCGTCAGGTTTTGGCTGCAACGTGACGGGTGATGTCCACTTCACATAACCTTCAGTGATCATCCCTCTCTCAACCATGTACTTTAACTCCTCCCGTAAAGCTGGCAACTTTACCGGGGGCACACGGTAGGGCACTGACTTGAAGGGCACATTATCACCGACGTCCACGTCGTGCGTTACCTGAGTAGTGAGACCTGGGTGTTCGGCGAAAACAGAGGGGTATGACCTGAACAGGCCTAGGACAGCAGCACCCTGGTGCTCAGGCAGGTGACTTACAACTTGCCTAGCCTCTTGTTCAGTATTCCCCGCCCACTGTTCCGCGGAAATGACACAGTCCCAGCTATCCTCCTCAGCAGCATGACTGTCCCCACCTCCTTCTCCACCCTGGCCGCTGCAGGCCAGCACAGGGACAGTGAGAGGCTCTGAGGGGCGTCTCACATACTCTTTCATGAGGTTAACATGACATAACTGATGTTTTTTCCTACGGTCAGGTGTTGCAACGAGATAATCAAGGTCGGACAGTTTCTTAGCCACCACATACGGCTCAATGAACTTGGCAGAAAGGGGGTGTCCAGGCAAAGGTAAAAGCAACATTACCTCCTGACCCACCGAAAACTCCCGAAGCTTCACCTTGGCGTCATACTGGTGCTTCATGACCGCCTGTGCATTAACCAAGTTATTACCTGCCGCTGCCATGCAACCTATAAATCTCTCCCGGCTCTCAAGGACATATTTAAGTACAGACCCCGGCTTCTCTTCGCCCTCCCAGATCTCTTTCACCATACTTAAAGGTCCTCTCACATTATGGCCAAAGACTAGCTGATTTGGACTGAACCCCAGGCTCTCTCCTGGGACTTCACGTGCAGCGAACAGAACATACGGCAGACCCAAATCCCAATCAGTGTCATGTTCTGCACAGTAACAGCGTAGCATACTCTTCAGGTCGAGTGCCACCGCTCCAAGACTCCCTGACTCTCGGGATGGTAGGCTGACGACACTACAGAACATATACCGTGCAACTGAAGGGTTTGCTTGAACAATTTGGATGTAAAATTGCTCCCCTGGTCTGACTGCACCTCACGTGGAAATCCATAACGGGAACAGAACAATAATAAGTTTTTAACAACTGCCTTTGCCGAGCCGTTTCTCATGGGGTATGCGTCCGGGTATCTCGTAGCCACATCCATGATTGTCAACAGGAATTTATTGCCACTACTAGTAGGCGGGAAAGGGCCAACCAAATCTACTACAACTTTGCTGAACGGAGGCCCGGTGACAGGTATGGGAAACAAAGGTGCCTTCGGGATTGTCTGGTTAGGCTCCCCCGTTGTCTGGCAGGTCGCACACCCAGCCACCCATGCACAGACATCAGCCTTGACCCCAGGCCACCAGAAAAACCTGCCCAATGCCGCCAATGTTTTTGTTACCCCCAAATGACCCGCCACCGGCACATCATGCGCCAGACACAATAAGGACTCTCTATACTCATTTGGAACAACCACCTGGTCTACTACCCTCGCACCGCCCTCCCACTTCGATTTGGGGTCTAAAAATCTTCGGTACAATATCCTGTTGAGCCTAAAGAAATCTCCCGGCTTCGCATCCCCATCTTCCTCCAACTCTATGGCACCATTGCTATAACGAGCTAGGCTAGCGTCTTGCAGCTGCTGCTCACTTATGTCCCCGGGCGTCAATGCATCAAGATGGTTTTGTAATAAGACATTACCCCGGCTAGTAGGCTCTACTGCCTTAGTGGCTCTCGCTACAGCTCTTGCCTCACGCGAAGTCTTACCCAACTCTGCCTTGTTACACACCATCTCTGGGCCAGAGTCAACTCCCGTGTTTATTATAGGTCCAAGTACCGAATCACCGAGAAGTGCAGCAGAATCAATGTCCCTTTTCCTGCCCTTAGCAACCTTCTCCTGATCCTTCCTCCACTGTCCCCGAGGTTGAGTGCTAGGCTGTGCAGGAGCCGCAGAGCGAGATCGGGTTACCACACAGGCCATCTCATCCTGTTGGCACCTCCCAACCCATTCCCGATTCTCACCATCCACGTCGGCCGCCCTCTCGGCAACGACTAAGGGTGGAGTCCCGGAAGTGGGCACCGCAAAGTCGTTGCCGAGAAGAAGGTCGACGCCCTCAACTGGCAAACACTCAACGATCCCTACATCCAGCTCCCTGCACACCTCTCCCACTCTCAACTCCAACCTCACAAGTGGGTATGACCTCGCAGCATTTATACCCTGCACCACAACAACTCTGGCCGCATTTATCGGTTTCCCTGTGAAGTTCCTCAACAAAGTTTGCGAAGCCCCCGTATCCCTCAACAAGTCAACCCTCCGTAGTTCACTCCCCCAGCTCACAAACCCGTGTCCCCGATGGCTACAGAAAGTGTCCCGGACAGGTGTCGAGCCTTCCGTACGCTTCTTTACCGCGTGTGCCTCAGCTGCTGACAACCTACCCCGGGCAGTTGCTGCAGCCTTCAGAGACACACCGATACTGTGAACCAATGACACCGGCTTAGCGGGAGTGTTACTAGGGCACTCACGTGAATAATGGCCTAGCTTCTGACATTTGTATCATTTCACATCCCCAATGGGCTTCTTCCCTTGTGCGGGCGAAGAAGGGGCCTGACCTTTAGTAAACGGGAGAGGCTTGTGTTTGTAGGTGTTATTAGGTGCAATGCTTTTAGTGTGGTTATGTGTGTCATAGGATTTGTTATTATCGAAAACTCTGGTGGGTGGGGTATAGCGCCCCTTCTGCCCTGACTCAGCCCTCTGAGCGGCACCGCAACCACGAATCAATGATAATCTGAGGTCTGCCATCTTGGCAGCCTCCTCTACTGTCTTGGGACATTTTTCCTTAATGTTCAGCGTTAGATCGGTTCCAGTACATTTGTAAAACTGTTCCAGATAGAAAAGTTGCTTAATTTCCTCAGCCGACTCTGCGTGCTCGGACCGAAACCAGTTATTACATGCATCTGTTAAGTCCCGTGCGTGCTCCATAAAACTGACGTCGCTCTTCTTATTCACGCCACGGAACTTCAATCTATAAGTTTCGGGTTGCAGTTCGTAGGCCCGGAGCACAGCCTCCTTCACCAGTCCATACACGACACTCTCGTCCAGTGACAGTGCATCGTAGGCTTTCAACCCCTTACCCACTAGACGTGATGAAACTAATGCTGCCCATTTAACCTCCGGCCAGTCATACTCACGACACTTCTTTTCGAAACAAGCAAAAAACTCAGTCACTGCTGTCTCATCAAATGCGGGTACTAACTTAATTAAATGCGAAAGTGAGTCTGTAACCCGGTGCCCACCACCGAGATGACGCCCCGTGGTCTCTACTCTAGACTTCTCGACATCCATTTCAGCCTGGTACCTGGTTGCATCCTGATTGGCTTGGATTCTAGCAACCTCTATGCGTTCTATACTAGCCTGTTGTATCTGAGTCTCCTGCAGCTTAAACTTAGCTAGTTCTAGCTGAAATAACATCTCAGGAGACAGGCCTGGGGGGGGAGAGCACAAAATGGGGGATCCACACCGAGACGTGTTTACGGGTAAGCCAGCTTGCCATTGAGAACCCTCCTGCTGCATCGTGCTAAGACTCGCTGGCTGAGGGCCCAGCTCAGGGGTAGAGTGGAATGGAGGCTTGGAGGGAACCCCCCAAGACCCCACTCCACCCACCGCCCCATCGCCATCACCCAACAAACATGCCACCAAATTCTTCTTGGGCCAACTGTCAGGACAGTCCCGCCCCAAAACCGTGGCTAAACAGCGAAGACCGTAACAATCAATAGCCTGCAGGCGCTGTTCGGTCAAAGGTGTCTGCAAAAATGCCCGGGCATCCCTCTCTCCACTTATAACACTCCCCTCCCTAAATATCTGCTGTACTTGCTGGTCACTAGGCTGTACCGTGTTATCCTCCCCCGTAAATGATGAGTCATTAGACATAGTGCTGGTTATACAATTGCTGTTCATAAACAAAAAAAAGTGCTTATTACTAATTGCAGTCTCGACTCACAAAATGTTAAAGATGCTTGAATGACTCTACTCTAGACACCTAACGAAACAATCTGCAAGTCCACCAATACAATAATGACACAATAAAAATTCCTCCAATATGCAAGAAAATTCTAGCCAGCTCTACTAGGTAGCATAGAATAGTTCTCCAAAAAACATGTGATAGGATACTACTGAATCTTGTGCAAGGTCGCCATTTTGTTACGGCTGGATCGGCAATACATATTCGGGATTCTTGATCGTAGGCAGAAATGGCTTAAGTGACAACGACACGCTCGATTCCAGTCCCAAATACTATATGCTCCAGACAACAAAAGCACCAACGCCCTACAGAGTTATCGTCTACGGTAACGAGGTACCTTAACTCGGCGAAAGTGTACAACAGGGGTAGGCTATGAGGCTAAACTCCCTCAGACATTTATAGGTTACGTTATTACTAAAGAAATGCAATACTCAAGAAACTACGTTAATATTAAGCCTCTAATAATGTAGAATAGAAGCAGGCTAAAGGTATGACAGTGAAATGCTAAATGACAAATGTACACGCCTACTTGAAAGCGCGTGCACTACACTAACTGTCCCCTACTAACATGCACTAGCATGTAGCATACAAGATGTTCATGATCCAGTAGATACCTAATAATACACATGGGAGGAACATAAACAGTAGTCACTTATTATAATAATGAATCTATACTTGGAATAACTAAAAGGTTGCAGGCAACAGTACTGCGCCGGTAGCCTACTACCGCATAGGCTACTTCGCTTCTCTCACTCTGTCTCCCCTCCGAGTCCGTATGCGCCCTACGCAACAGAACTCCGGACACAGCAGCAAAACGACAGTGCAGTTAATTGATACATGAAAGTATTAATAGTGTTGTCTTGTGTGTGAGTAATGTGTATTGTAAAGTGTTATAGATATATACTTAAAGAGAGCTGCAATGCATAGTAAAATAAAGATATATCCCACTCATCATCCCCATGTGTTCTAGCTAGCAGGCCAAGTCACAGGAACAACGAGTCCCAGCACCGAAAGCGAGAACCCAGGAGAAGACTGTAGAGAACACAAGGACAGATAAATTACGTTACTCTACTATACCGGCACTACGAGCGAGCTGTAGTCTCGGGTGCTACACTCGCTCCTGGCTCGGTATGCAAATCAAGGCTAAGTCCTCGTCCCTCTACAGACAACTCCTGGGCATGGTCGGGCTCTTACACATGGCACCAGTCTAGTCACAAATGGGATGATGAGCAGGGCATATAACTCGTGAACATGTAGAACGTTCACCAACTATCCTCATCAAGAAGATCGCTGTTCACATTAACCCCTTAAATCTAATACATGTAAATATATGCTTGTCCTAAGAGTAATACGAGAGGTGAGTGCTGAAACTCCTTTAGGACCTCAAGGGAAGGTTATGCATTTAAATAGAGAGAAGAATGAAATGAGAGTAATGTCGTCAGAGAGAAAGAGTGCAACCGTGAGAAGTGGGAGAGAGAGCAAGGGATGTTAGAATCTCAAAGGTTCTAGGCAACCTAGTCCAGGAACACACAGCCAACCTCCAGGCAGTGTGCTGTACGACAACATGGGCCCAGCCCAGGCAGGCAACAATGGACTACCAACCCTATCGCGCCTAGCTATAAGGGCAAGGCTGCCAACCAGTCCATACGTCTGGCAACCACCCGGCCGGCAGCGCGGCGTGTTGCTACCCTCTTGCTCTGAAGCCCAACTCACTCTCTCTCTCTGAATTCCCATTATCCTATCTATCAACTTTTCTATTGATACTACATATTAAATGGAAGGTCTCGACATGGCTTAAAACAAAACCCATCACTGGTTAGCACATGACGAGACCTTTGCAGAGATACAAAGAACATAGTTATAAGTTGTCACACTCAATATACATAGCGGCTGACGGTAGCCAGATCACGGGCGGTGCAGTGGAGTACCAAGGAGTACAATCAGGTTGCGTTGCCCAGCACTGGGGTGCGTCACAATACCCATAACCATCTTCCATACAACTATCCCTTACTCTCAAACAATACACACAGTAAACCTCCATCTATATACCCATAACCATCTTTCCTATGACTATCCCTTACTCTCAAACAATACACACAGTAAACCTCCATCTATATACCCATAACCATCTTCCATACGACTATCTCTTACTCTCAAACAATACACACAGTAAACCTCCATCTATATACCCATAACCATCTTCCATACGACTATCCCTTACTCTCAAACAATACACACAGTAAACCTCCATCTATATACCCATAACCATCTTCCATACGACTATCGCTTACTCTCAAACAATACACACAGTAAACCTCCATCTATATACCCATAACCATCTTCCATACAACTATCCCTTATTCTCAAACAATACACACAGTAAACCTCCATCTATATACCCATAACCATCTTCCATACGACTATCCCTACTCTCAAACAATACACCCAGTAAACCTCCATCTATATACCCATAACCATCTTCCATACAACTATCCCTTACTCTCAAACAATACACACAGTAAACCTCCATCTATATACCCATAACCATCTGCCATACGACTATCCCTTACTCTCATACAATACACACAGTAAACCTCCATCTATATACCCATAACCATCTTCCATACGACTATCCCTTACTCTCAAACAATACACACAGTAAACCTCCATCTATATACCCATAACCATCTTCCATACGACTATCCCTTACTCTCAAACAATACACACAGTAAACCTCCATCTATATACCCATAACCATCTTCCATACAACTATCCCTTACTCTCAAACAATACACACAGTAAACCTCCATCTATATACCCATAACCATCTTCCATACAACTATCCCTTACTCTCAAACAATACACACAGTAAACCTCCATCTATATACCCATAACCATCTTCCATACGAATATCCCTTACTCTCAAACAATACACACAGTAAACCTCCATCTATATACCCATAACCATCTTCCATACGACTATCCCTTACTCTCAAACAATACACACAGTAAACCTCCATCTATATACCCATAACCATCTTCCATACGACTATCCCTTACTCTCAAACAATACACACAGTAAACCTCCATCTATATACCCATAACCATCTTCCATACGACTATCCCTTACTCTCAAACAATACACAGTAAACCTCCATCTACTGTATATACCCATAACCATCTTCCATACAACTATCCCTTACTCTCAAACAATACACACAGTAAACCTCCATCTATATACCCATAACCATCTTCCATACGACTATCCCTTACTCTCAAACAATACACACAGTAAACTTCCATCTATATACCCATAACCAACTTCCATACGACTATCCCTTACTCTCAAACAATACACAGTAAACCTCCATCTATATACCCATAACCATCTTCCATACGACTATCCCTTACTCTCAAACAATACACACAGTATACCTCCATCTGTATACCCATAACCATCTTCCATACGACTATCGCTTACTCTCAAACAATACACACAGTAAACCTCCATCTATATACCCATAACCATCTTCCATACGACTATCCCTAACTCTCAAACAATACACACAGTAAACCTCCATCTATATACCCATAACCATCTTCCATACGACTATCCCTTACTCTCAAACAATACACAGTAAACCTCCATCTATATACCCATAACCATCTTCCATATGACTATCCCTTACTCTCAAACAATACACACAGTAAACCTCCATCTATATACCCATAACCATCTTCCATACGACTATCCCTTACTCTCAAACAATACACACAGTAAACCTCCATCTATATACCCATAACCATCTTCCATACGACTATCCCTTACTCTCAAACAACACACACAGTAAACCTCCATCTATATACCCATAACCATCTTCCATACGACTATCTCTTACTCTCAAACAATACACACAGTAAACCTCCATCTATATACCCATAACCATCTTCCATTCGACTATACCTTACTCTCAAACAATACACACAGTAAACCTCCATCTATATACCCATAACCATCTTCCATACAACTATCCCTTACTCTCAAACAATGCACCCAGTAAACCTCCATCTATATACCCATAACCATCTTCCATACAACTATCCCTTACTCTCAAACAATACACACAGTAAACCTCCATCTATATACCCATAACCATCTTCCATACGACTATCCCTTACTCTCAAACAATACACACAGTAAACCTCCATCTATATACCCATAACCATCTTCCATACGACTATCCCTTACTCTCAAACAATACACTCAGTAAACCTCCATCTATATACCCATAACCATCTTCCATACAACTATCCCTTACTCTCAAACAATACACACAGTAAACCTCCATCTATATACCCATAACCATCTTCCATTCAACTATCCCTACTCTCAAACAATACACACAGTAAACCTCCATCTATATACCCATAACCATCTTCCATACGACTATCCCTTACTCTCAAACAATACACACAGTAAACCTCCATCTATATACCCATAACCATCTTCCATATGACTATCCCTTACTCTCAAACCATACACACAATAAACCTCCATCTATATACCCATAACCATCTTCCATACGACTATCCATTACTCTCAAACAATACACACAGTAAACCTCCATCTATATACCCATAACCATCTTCCATACGACTATCCCTTACTCTCAAACAATACACACAGTAAACCTCCATCTACTGTATATACCCATAACCATCTTCCATACAACTATCCCTTACTCTCAAACAATACACACAGTAAACCTCCATCTATATACCCATAACCATCTTCCATACGACTATCCCTTACTCTCAAACAATACACACAGTAAACTTCCATCTATATACCCATAACCAACTTCCATACGACTATCCCTTACTCTCAAACAATACACACAGTAAACCTCCATCTATATACCCATAACCATCTTCCATACGACTATCCCTTACTCTCAAACAATACACACAGTATACCTCCATCTATATACCCATAACCATCTTCCATACGACTATCGCTTACTCTCAAACAATACACACAGTAAACCACCATCTATATACCCATAACCATCTTCCATACGACTATCCCTAACTCTCAAACAATACACACAGTAAACCTCCATCTATATACCCATAACCATCTTCCATACGACTATCCCTTACTCTCAAACAATACACAGAGTAAACCTCCATCTATATACCCATAACCATCTTCCATATGACTATCCCTTACTCTCAAACAATACACACAGTAAACCTCCATCTATATACCCATAACCATCTTCCATACGACTATCCCTTACTCTCAAACAATACACACAGTAAACCTCCATCTATATACCCATAACCATCTTCCATACGACTATCCCTTACTCTCAAACAACACACACAGTAAACCTCCATCTATATACCCATAACCATCTTCCATACGACTATCTCTTACTCTCAAACAATACACACAGTAAACCTCCATCTATATACCCATAACCATCTTCCATACGACTATACCTTACTCTCAAACAATACACCCAGTAAACCTCCATCTATATACCCATAACCATCTTCCATACAACTATCCCTTACTCTCAAACAATGCACACAGTAAACCTCCATCTATATACCCATAACCATCTTCCATACAACTATCCCTTACTCTCAAACAATACACACAGTAAACCTCCATCTATATACCCATAACCATCTTCCATACGACTATCCCTTACTCTCAAACAATACACACAGTAAACCTCCATCTATATACCCATAACCATCTTCCATACGACTATCCCTTACTCTCAAACAATACACTCAGTAAACCTCCATCTATATACCCATAACCATCTTCCATACAACTATCCCTTACTCTCAAACAATACACACAGTAAACCTCCATCTATATACCCATAACCATCTTCCATTCAACTATCCCTACTCTCAAACAATACACACAGTAAACCTCCATCTATATACCCATAACCATCTTCCATACGACTATCCCTTACTCTCAAACAATACACACAGTAAACCTCCATCTATATACCCATAACCATCTTCCATATGACTATCCCTTACTCTCAAACCATACACACAATAAACCTCCATCTATATACCCATAACCATCTTCCATACGACTATCCATTACTCTCAAACAATACACACAGTAAACCTCCATCTATATACCCATAACCATCTTCCATACGACTATCCCTTACTCTCAAACAATACACACAGTAAACCTCCATCTATATACCCATAACATCTTCCATACGACTATCCCTTACTCTCAAACAATACACACAGTAAACCTCCATCTATATACCCATAACCATCTTCCATACGACTATCCCTTACTCTCAAACAATACACACAGTAAACCTCCATCTATATACCCATAACCATCTTCCATATGACTATCCCTTACTCTCAAACAATACACACAGTAAACCTCCATCTATATACCCATAACCATCTTCCATACGACTATCCCTTACTCTCAAACAATACACGCAGTAAACCTCCATCTATATACCCATAACCATCTTCCATACAACTATCCCTTACTCTCAAACAATACACACAGTAAACCTCCATCTATATACCCATAACCATCTTCCATACGACTATCCCTTACTCTCAAACAATACACACAGTAAACCTCCATCTATATACCCATAACCATCTTCCATACGAGTATCCCTTACGCTCAAACAATACACACAGTAAACATCCATCTATATACCCATAACCATCTTCCATACGTCTATCCCTTACTCTCAAACAATACACACAGTAAACCTCCATCTATATACCCATAACCATCTTCCATACGACTATCCCTTACTCTCAAACAATACACACAGTAAACCTCCATCTATATACCCATAACCATCTTCCATACGACTATCCCTTACTCTCAAACAATACACACAGTAAACCTCCATCTATATACCCATAACCATCTTCCATACGACTATCCCTTACTCTCAAACAATACACACAGTAAACCT
Organism: Paralithodes platypus; assembly: GCA_032716605.1. Taxonomy (NCBI): domain Eukaryota; kingdom Metazoa; phylum Arthropoda; class Malacostraca; order Decapoda; family Lithodidae; genus Paralithodes; species Paralithodes platypus. Next base: position 14,920,230 of record CM064526.1, read on the forward strand.
CCATCTACATACCCATATCCATCTTCCATACAACTATCCCTTACACTCAAACAATAAACACAGTAAACCTCCATCTATATACCCATAACCATCTTCCATACGACTATCACTTACTCTCAAACAATACACACAGTAAACCTCCATCTATATACCCATAACCATCTTCCATACGACTATCCCTTACTCTCAAACAATACACACAGTAAACCTCCATCTATATGCCCATAACCATCTTCCATACGACTATCCCTTACTCTCAAACAATACACAGAGTAAACCTCCATCTATATACCCATAACCATCTTCCATACGACTATCTCTTACTCTCAAACAATACACACAGTAAACCTCCATCTATATACCAATAACCATCTTCCATATGACTATCCCTTACTCTCAAACAATACACACAGTAAACCTCCATCTATATACCCATAACCATCTTCCATACAACTATCCCTTACTCTCAAACAATACACACAATAAACCTCCATCTATATACCCATAACCATCTTCCATACGACTATCCCTTACTCTCAAACAATACACACAGTAAACCTCCATCTATATACCCATAACCATCTTCCATACGACTATCCCTTACTCTCAAACAATACACACAGTAAACCTCCATCTATATACCCATAACCATCTTCCATACAACTATCCCTTTCTCTCAAACAAAACACACAGTAAACCTCCATCTATATACCCATAACCATCTTCCATACGACTATCCCTTACTCTCAAACAATACACACAGTAAACCTCCATCTATATACCCATAACCATCTTCCATACAACTATCCCTTTCTCTCAAACAATACACACAGTAAACCTCCATCTATATACCCATAACCATCTTCCATATGACTATCCCTTACTCTCAAACAATACACACAGTGAACTTCCATCTATATACCTATAACCATCTTCCATACGACTATCCCTTACTCTCAAACAATACACACAGTAAACCTCCATCTATATACCCATAACCATCTTCCATACAACTATCCCTTACTCTCAAACAATACACACAGTAAACCTCCATCTATATACCCATAACCATCTTCCATACGACTATCCCTTACTCTCAAACAATACACACAGTAAACCTCCATCTATATACCCATAACCATCTTCCATACGACTATCCCTTACTCTCAAACAATACACACAGTAAACCTCCATCTATATACCCATAACCATCTTCCATACGACTATCCCTTACTCTCAAACAATACACACAGTAAACCTCCATCTATATACCCATAACCATCTTCCATACAACTATCCCTTACTCTCAAACAATACACACAGTAAACCTCCATCTATATACCCATAACCATCTTCCATACGACTATCCCTTACTCTCAAACATTTCACTCAGTAAACCACCATCAATATACCCATAACCATCTTCCATACGACTATCCCTTACTCTCAAACAATACACACAGTAAACCTCCATCTATATACCCATAACCATCTTCCATACGACTATCCCTTACTCTCAAATCAATACACACAGTAAACCTCCATCTATATACCCATAACCATCTTCCATACAACTATCCCTTACTCTCAAACAATACACACAGTAAACCTCCATCTATATACCCATAACCATCTTCCATACGACTATCCCTTACTCTCAAACAATACACACAGTAAACCTCCATCTATATACCCATAACCATCTTCCATACGACTATCCCTTACTCTCAAACAATACACACAGTAAACCTCCATCTATATACCCATAACCATCTTCCATACAACTATCCCTTACTCTCAAACAATACACACAGTAAACCTCCATCTATATACCCATAACCATCTTCCATACGACTATCCCTTACTCTCAAACAATACACACAGTAAACCTCCATTTATATACCCATAACCATCTTCCATACGACTATCTCTTACTCTCAAACAATACACACAGTAAACCTCCATCTATATACCCATAACCATCTTCCATACGACTATCCCTTACTCTCAAACAATACACACAGTAAACCTCCATCTATATACCCATAACCATCTTCCATACGACTATCCCTTACTCTCAAACAATTCACACAGTAAACATCCATCTATATACCCATAACCATCTTCCGTACGACTATCCCTTACTCTCAAACAATACACACAGTAAACCTCCATCTTATCTCAATATTCTTTTCGTTTTTGTTAAACCGGACCTTTCTTGGAAAAATCATATTACCACTCTTGCTAAAACAGCTTTCCAAAAGTTAGGTCTGTTCAACTGTCTCTGTGGGTTCCTCACCCCTGCACAGCTTCTCACTCGGTACAGGGTTGCAGTGAGCCCATTTATCGAATATTTTTCACATATGTGGGGAGGTTCCCCCATACAACAGTTCCCGAAAAAAGTAGTCAAAAGCATTTTGCCTCATCAACTCACTTCCTCTTACTGATTCCCTACAATCCGCAATGTTGCAATTATCTCCCTCTGTTCTATCTCTATTACAATAATCAGTGTTCTTCAAAGCTTTCAGTGTATACCTCCTCCCTTTCAGAGAGTGGGGGTCAATCGTCTTTCAACACATTCCTACCCCTACTCTGTATAACTCTCTATCTCAAAAGTGAACCGAGTTTTCCAGTCTTTCTTCTACTCAACAAGTAAGCTCTGGAACTCTCTCCCTCAATCTGTCTTTCCCTCATCCTATATCTTAAACTACTTCAACCTCTGTGTGTCTAGACATTTTTACTCTAACGTAATTTGAATTAGGCTCTCTATCACTCTTTCAACTTTGTGGAAGACACTTGTTACAGGCAGCTTTGCCTTTTGCCTCCTTCATGCATAAAGAAAGAACACATTAGTCCTCTGATTCGTAGAGGACCTTCTAACACTGAATAAAATGGTTTTATGTTATCCAGAATATAGTTAAAAGCGGGTCTTCGATTACCGACTGGTATATATTGTACATCGGCTGGTCGTAAACAAGTAAATGCCATTTATATCGAGAGAGAGAGAGAGAGAGTTAGAGTACAAAGGAGTACAAAGGAAATCAAGCAACAACAGGTCTAGTGACCCTTCTAGGCTGCTTGTCCTCCAAAACACTGAGGATCAAGTGTCCAAACAGTGGTTTAGAGTGGATAAGGGAACATTGGAAAGGGAACTACTGCCCTGGAACTAATTTCCGTGGCAGGATTAGGAAGTTAGTAGGGGACAGATGGGTTAGTAACTGAGGGGGGGATAAAATAAAGTTATTCATTTACAAACGCAGTCAGTCGCGGGTTTGATGCGAGATATTTGTCTAGGCGGAGTTTAAATGAATCAACGGTGCTGCAGTCTATAACGTCTCGTCTCGGGGAAGCACATTCCACAAGTTGACAACTCGATTGAAGAAGAAATTCTTAGATTCGTGTGAGTTAAAAGATTTACCAATAATTTTCCAACCGTTTCCCCGCGTGTAATTAGATTGGTCGATAGTGAAGTACTTACTACAGTTCATATTGTCGATGCCTTTGATGATTTTGAACACTTGAATTAAGTCACCTCTTAATCTGCGCTGGGTTAAAGGAAATAGATTTAATTCTCTAAGACGCTCTTCGCATGGTTTGTTCTTTAGGCTAGGTATCATTTTGGTAACTCTATGTTGAACTCGTTCTAGCTTGTTTATATCTTTTTGGTAATAAGGGCACCAGGATTGAACGCAGTATTCCAGAAGAGGGCGGACTAAGGAATTGTAAAGGGTTAGGATAACTTCTTTGGATTTATGCTCAAATGACCTGCCTATAAACCCAATTATTTTGTTTGCCTTCTTAACAACTTCTGAACATTGTTGACTCGGTTTTAGGTTACTCGATATTGTTACTCCCAGATCGGTTTCTCTGTTTACATTCTTAAGCTGAGTGCCATTCATCGAATAGTTTGCTTTCTCATTTAGGTATCCGATATGTAGTACTTTACATTTATCCGCATTGAAACTCATTTGCCAAATTTGGGCCCAACATAACAATTTATCTAGATTGTGTTGCATATCGTCAACTTGTTCTTTTGAGAGTACGCTATTTGCAATTTTTGTATCGTCAGCAAATTTTGAGATTGTACAGGTGAGACCCTCATCTATGTCGTTGATGTAAATTAGAAAGATAATTGGTCCTAGTACCGATCCCTGGGGTACCCCGCTACTTACATTGGTCCATTTAGATGCCTTACCGTTTATGACTACTCTTTGCTTTCTATCGCTGAGCCAATTTTCTATCCATTTCAACACACCGTCTTGTATTCCATGCGCTTTTAGTTTTAGCAGTAAACGTTTGTGGGGAACTTTGTCAAAGGCCTTTTGAAAATCAAGGTATATAATATCTACAGCTTTACTCTCATCGTAGAGGTTGAGGATATCGTGGAAGAAGTCTAAGAGGTTTGTTAAACAGGAACGTTTTTTACGAAAGCCGTGTTGAGTATCTTTAAGTAAGTTATTTGCCTCTAAGTGATTTACGAGTCTGTCTCTTATGACCGTTTCTAGCATTTTACATACAATTGAGGTTAAGCTAATCGGACGATAGTTACGGGGTAGGGATTTGCTGCCTTTTTTAATATCGGTGTTACGTTGGCTAGCTTCCACTGATCAGGCATAGTCCCAGACTGCAAGGATTCATTGAATAGCAATGTCAGTGGTTTGGAGAGCTCATCCTTAGCTTCCTTTAGAACTCTAGGCGAGATTGTATCAGGTCCAGGCGTTTTATTTACCTTGAGTTTATCTAAACAATGCAATACTTCTCTCTCTGTAACGGTGATATTGCTTAGAACATCTGAATTATCAATCTGAATCGGCGATGGTGTAGGGATATCACTGAGGTCTTCGGTTGTAAAAAACTGATGCAAAGAAGGTATTGAGGGGATTACTCATTTGTACTTCGTCTTTGGTGTATTCTCCATTTTCATCGACTAACGATCCAACAGTTGAAGTAACTACTGTTTTCTTTCTGATATAACTATAGAATTTTTTCGGGTTTGTTTTACTTTGATTCACAACATGTAACTCCAGGGTCTTTTTACTTTGAGAGAGAGAGAGAGAGAGAGCTACATTGAGTTACATACATAGCTACACAGACTGCACATACCTTGTGGTCCCTACCAGCAGTCCAGACTTAATGCTAACATAGAATTTGCTACTAAGTGGATGGTAAGGATAGCAAAGCAGGAGAGAGCAGAGTCGCTCTCTGAAGAGTATGTGTGTGTGTTTGTGTGTGAGAGAGAGAGAGAGAGTTTGTGTGTGTGTGTGTGTGAGAGAGAGAGAGCGAGCGAAAGTGTGTGTGTGTGTGTAATTCACCGAACTAACATAGAATTTGCTACAAAGTGGATGGTAAGGATAGCAAAGCAGGAGAGAGCAGAGTCGCTCTCGCATCTAAAGAGAGAGAGAGAGAGTGTGTGTGAGAGAGAGAGTTACAAGGGGTTATAAGGAATAGTTAGTATCTCAGAGACCTTGCAGTCCATTCCGAGGCTATACTCGAAGTGGAAGGAGAGTGAGACTGTTTAGTGCACTACACTCTTTACAGAGTGTGCAAAATACTATCTACTATTTTCTTGAACTGTTCTACTGAAGAACTATTTACAACTTCGGAGGGAAGTTTGTTCCAGGTAGAACAGCTCTTATAATTATGTGAACATTTTTCCACAGATACTAGTGCTGAACCTTTTCAATTATAATTTCCAGCCATGGTTTCGTGTTGTATTCATATTGAGACTAAACATTTTGCTATAATCCACATTGTCAAACCCATTATGTATTTTAAAAACTTCAATGAGCTGACCTCGTAGTCTGTGTATCTCCAACGGGAAGAGATCAAGAGTTCTCAACCAGTCCTCATAGCTCATTCTTCTAAGCGATGGAATAAACTCTGTAGCCCTAGCTTGTACTCTTTCCAGTCGCTCTATATCTTTCCTGAGTGCTGGAGACCAGAATTAAGGGGAGATTTCCACTTGCTTTTTATATTTTAAGACGTTCGCCCCATTAGTTTGACGATTTTAAGAACTTTCGCCCCATTTATGTCACTTTTAAGACCTTTCGTGCCATATAGGTGTCGATTTGTTCCTGGCGAGCGATAGCGAGCCTGTAATTTAAGGGGAACCGGCCTTCGGCCGGGAAATTTTTCTACCGAAAAATTTACAAATTTATCTTGAAAGGGGGTCTAGGGGGAGTAATTTTAAGCTTGATGGAAGTCTAGGGAACAAACTAGAAACCTCCCCTTAAACAGCATACTCCAGGAAAGGCCGTATCAGAGTATTGTAATGTGTGAGGGCTATTTCCTTGTTTATATACTTAAATTGCCTCTTAATAGTGTCCAATAATTTCTGAGTATTCTTCTCTACTTCAATGCACTGCTTGGAAAACTTTAGGTCACTGCTAATCAGAACACCAAAATCCTTTTCCAAGTCAGTCACTTCCAGAGGCATGCCCAACAGTGAATAGCCTGAATTGGTGTTTACTTGGCCGATATACATCACCTTGCACTTTTCCAAGTATAGAGGCATCTGCCATGTCCCCGACCATTCACCCAGTCTGTTGAGGTCCATCCTGAGCTGTTCAAACCCTTTGGGGTCTTACACATTCATTCCAAGTTTTATGTCATCTGCAAACTTGGAGATCACACTCAACAGACCAATATGGATTTTATTGACATATATGATAAACTGTAATGGGCCAAGGACAGATCCCTGTGGAACTCCAGAATTGACTGAAGTCCACTCAGAAGAAACACCATTGATTACCACTCGTTGTTGTCTACCTGTTAGCCACCTTTCTATCCAATTTGTGTCCTCTGTATTGATACCTAGCACACTCACTTTGACATTAGATGAGTCACTTTGTCAAAAGCTTTTGAAAATCTAAGTAAAGGATGTCTATGGCTCCACTTTTGTCGTACTCACTCAGCATTTCATGGACAAATTCCAGCAAATTGGTAAGACATGATTGGTGTCGCCTGAATCCATGTTGGGATATCTGTAATTATTATAATGTGGATTTCTAGGTAGTCAACTATCTTGTCTACTAGTATCCCTTCTAAGAGTTTTACTATGATAGAAGTCAAGCTAATTGGCCGATAATTCTTGGGACACTTGTGATTCCCTTTCTTAAAGATTTGGGTCACATTGGCCAGTTTCCAGTCTTCAGGGACTTCTCCATTTTCTAGTGATTTATTGAAGATGTCTGCTAAGAAAGGTGCGATTTTAGCTCGCACTTCATTTACAACTCGAGGTAGAAAGCCATCTGGGCCGGATGACTTGAACCTACTTAACTTATCTATTCTTTTTGCTACATCCTCTGGGGTACATCTGATTCTGCTAAGACCTTCACCCTCATGCACTAAGCACTTGGCATGTCACTGTTATTTTCCCTTGTGAATACTGAAGCAAAATAGTCGTTTAGGGATTTAACTATATCAGTGTCAGAGGTTTGTAGTTGGCCTGTTGGATCCTTTAGAGGTCCAATGCTAGAGTCTAATGAGCGAGTTTTTGTGTGTGTGTGTGTGTGTGTGTGTGTGTGTGTGTGTGTGTGTTTTAAATGATGAGAGAAAGAGAGAGACGGACAGATACACAGCGTAAGACTAAGAAAAATACTTAAATCTTGGTAAGTTTGCGATACACGCGTGCGCGCGCGCATGTGGATCGGGATGGTCCCATGGAATAAAGTGCCAAGTGCTTATGGCCCAGTCCTGGGTTAATGGCTTGAGCCTTCCTCAATCCAAAAGCTTTTCGGCTATTCCAATGGAGAATGATTTAGCATGGTCCCTCTCTAGCCAAGCTGGTTCACTCTCACCGTGTGTTAGCCTACACGTTGTATCACCAGTGCATCTGCATATGTACTATATTCTGAACTCAAGCAACCCACAGTCGCCAAACTCGCATGGAACTTCATAGTTAAGCTTAAAATATGTAGTGTACTATACCTAGGCACTCTAGATATTCATTCTCAGGACTGAAATTAATCAAAAAAACATTAAATATTATAATCATTAAGCACACACACACACACACACACAAACACACTTTTCACATGAGAGAGCGACTATAAACTAAACTTCTATCCACGGTATTTCTAAACTCATTTATTTACTATACAGCCTCAGTGATAAAGAATAATGCCTGTGTTCCATTAATGACGCGCTCTCCCCAGATAATTATATGTAATTAAACTAATTGGTCATTACAGATTTTCAATTACCTACAAAATTAGGCCCACACGTTAATGTCAACACTCACGCTAACTACATTGTTATCAATATCATAGAATAAACAATAAAATATCCTAAATTATGACTTTTTAATACATCATCCAGTATTACGCTTTCGTATTTCCACTATATAATGATACATATATATATATTCTGACATACGGAGCCCTGTATGTTAATTTAAGAGTTAGAATTAAGAGTTGAAGGAGCCAAACTACCCAAACGGTGAAGCAGACTAGCGAGCGAACGAGCGAGTGGGCAAACCAGCTCGCCCCATACCAGCACACTAGCCTTCACACCTGCGTGCGTCATAGGGGACCCTGCAAACTACCCCGATGACCGGACACGATGACGTATGTTCGACGCCAGGAGCTGTGAGTGGACCAGGCACCTGTTATGCGACTCGAGGAGCTATGATTGGAGCAGGCACCAACCCCCGCCTCCTGATTCGTTCCTACACCATCATTGTTTGGTATATAAGACCCGAGTTGTGGGCATTCAAATCAGTCTCATTTGGAGTTGGGGAAGGTGAACTTGCAGCTGGAGGAAGACGGGGTGAAGTATTATAATGGGATTGTGACTGTCAGTCAGATTATATAAATGTGTGTTAAGTGTGTTCGGTGTAAACACTTACGTTATGTTGGTTAGTGAGATATGTGATTGGGAATTAACGTGAACGCTACTATTATGTGTTTAACTATTTGATTGCGAATTAACGTGAACGCTACTATTATGTGTTTAACTATTTGATTGCGAATTAACGTTAACGCTACTATTATGTACGTAACTATTTGATTGGGAATTAACGTTAACGCTATTATTATGTACTTAACTATTTTAGTTGCCTAACTTGTGGATTAAAGCAACTCTTTAAGTAATTGGGTTATGATGAAAGTAATACTATTGTTTTATATTAATACTTACGAGTTCTTTCATTTTCTTTGAATTAAGCTTACATTGCTTAACGGTGCTTAGTACGGTGATTTTATTGTCTCATATTAGTAATATCGCCTTAGACTAACATGGCTGTGTTAATATTACTTCTAGTGATTTCCTAAGCTGAAGAAAATTCTTTTAGCTTCAAAAATATTATTTTTGCTTTTCATATTATTTGAGTGAGACCTGAATCGAATCTATGAAGCGATCCTGTAACTTTATTTACTCATAATCAAACCTCAATGTTACGTGGTTAAAAAATACATTTAACTAATTATTAAATATATATCTAACTTTTTATGTGACTTTGATATTAATCCTGATGATAATAATAATATAATACTATTAACGTAAGACAAGAACCAAGAATAATTACATTAATATAAATAAAAGGACATATAAGAAAACTATCTATTCATTTCAAAGAGGGTAAGAGACAGAAATATTCTTACTTTAACACCTTACGAGCGGCCTAGGCGGTATATAATATGTAGCCACCAGCGGGGTGTTTTTAGCCAAAACAGGGCTGTTTACGTGATCATTTTCATGCCTAAATAAGACCCAGAGCGTAAAACAAGTATCTATCCCTGAAAGGGCATAAACAGAGCTTTCCAATGATAACGATCTTTATGATGGCTAGTTTTCTTGCAACAACCGCGCAACGCGAGTGCAAAAAGCATGTAATTCGGCACTTTCCCCATACAATTCCGTATATAGCGAGTGAGAGAGGAGGTGGGATTCGTGTCAGTAGGTTCGCCGCGGTGGTCTGGAGAAGTCATACGCTCGCTACTCTCCTGCCACCACTTGTCTCTCTCAGCAACATTACGTGCTGAAATTGCCACACGACCTATGTCGAGCGCCGCCAGATAGTCCAGATTTATTATACTCAACTTATGTTGCGCCCCGACAGTTATGGGTTAATATTTATCTTTCAAGACTTTTTATAGAATTAATAGTCCTTCTTTAGCTATTAACTTATTCGGTTCATAACCATAGCCTACTAAGCTTCGGTTAAATAATATTTCTTTATAAATACTACATGACTTTAATTAGTTTCAGTATTTTTCATAATAAAGAGTATCAGTCAATAAAGGATACTAAGTCCTAAGATCCAAAAGGAAAGGAAGCAACAACAGAAAATAATTTTATTAGATTTTACTTTTGTTTTGCCTTCAGCTGACTGATACCTTAATATATATCTCTGTGCTATCTAGATTCATCAAGTTAACCACTTGAGGATCAGGATACGTAACAGAAGAGTGGCGACCTTGCCAGGATTCGTTTCATACAGTTTCACTCAGTTTCATTAAAGTTTCACTACTTAAAAATCAAATATTAATCATGCCTCAACTAATTAATGACGAAGATGCTAGAGTTTTCATAGAATCAGAACCCACATCCCCTGATATTGACTGTCTGTCAAAATCTGAACTGAAAGTGCTTGCCTCATATCTCCAATTAACTGTCTCAAAAATGTCTAAAGTAGAGGTGGCTCAGACCATAAAAACCCACCTGTTCCCTGTAGAAGGCGGGGAGGGTGACGGAGCAGTTGGTGGGATCCCTAGTAAACCTAGCCAACTTGATGAACAATTGCCGCCTGGTTTGACCGGTGATCAAATATTAGAACTAGCCAGAATAAAAGCAAACACTGACTTAGAACTAGCCAGAATAAATGCCGAAGCAAAGACCGAACAAGCCAGACTAAATGCAAGTGCAACGACCGAACAATGTGAATATCAATATCGTACGGCTCAACTAAATGTCAATACAAATGCTCCCGAAATTGCTCCCCCTCTGGGATTGACTATGACTAGTGTCATTCCACCTTTCACTGAGGATAATGTGCAGGATTTCTTTGTTTTGTTTGAGGAAGTTGCTGGAGGTATGAAGTGGACAAGAGATCAATGGCCTTTTATGTTACAAACTGTTTTGACAGGGCAGGCTCGAGCCACGTATTTGTCAGAAGTAGCAGAAGTTAGGCAGGATTATGACAATCTCAAAGAAGCTATCCTAAAAACCTATCAATTGCAGTCTGAGGCTTACAGGCAATCTTTCCGTAAAAACCAGAAGAAAGTAGAAGAAACCCATAAGGTATTTGCCAGGACCATGACTAAAACTTTCAATCATTGGGTCAAGAGTAAGAAAGTCACAAGCTACAACGATCTGAAGGAGTTGGTCCTGTTAGAAAATTTCCTATGGAAAATTGATTCTTCTGTATCCTATCATTTAAAGGGGAAAAAGGTAGATTGTCTTGCCGACGCTGCTGACATGGCTGACACATACGTGCTCAACAACAAATTTCGTGGAAAGAAGCCCTACGATAATTCTAGTTCTAATTTTAAGTATCCCAATCACAAATCTGACAGACCCAGTCACAAGCCTATAACGTCTTCCCCAGCTAGCCAAAACCGAATTGTTCCCCCAACTAAGAATGTGACTCAGGGCAATGGTAACAGAGGTGGGCCCCAAAGTAATAGTAATGCTCAAAGAGGGAACGTTCCCATATCCCCTAAAGTATGTACTTTTTGTGGCATGAGAGGCCACCTAGCTTATCAGTGCTGGGCCAAGGAGAAAACTGAGAGATCGGGGCAGACAGTTGCCGCCGTATCTCAAACTCCATATGTGCCTGTAATGCAGGACTCCCGACAGAAGGAGTACCTAGCACCAAATTTTCCCTTAATGCAGGACTCCCGACAGAAGGAGTACCTAGCACCAAAAGTTCCTTTAATGCAGGACTCCCGACAGAAGGAGCACCTAGCACCAAAAGTTCCTTTAATGCAGGACTCCCGACAGAAGGAGTACCTAGCAGCTAACGTAAATCATCTAGACAGGGGTGTAGTAGCATGTGTGGTGCAACCCACTAGGGTTAAGCCAATAATAATTTCACCATCAGTGCAGGACAGTTACCGTCCCTTTATTTCATCTGGCAACATGAGATTAAATGGTTGTATGCATGAGGTAAAAATTCTGAGAGACACAGGTTCTACTAGCACCCTCATGGTGAATCCTTACACTGAGTGCCCACCTGGCGAACCAGTTGTAATGAGAGGTGCTGGAGGCCAGTTTTATGCATACTTGGTAAAAGGCGAAATTGAATGTGAGTTACTACAGGGTGAGGCCACCATAGCTTTGTGTAGGTCCCAAGATATCCCTGTGCCTGGGGTAAACTCCTTTTGGGGAATGATGTAGCAGTGAGAAGGTCCGACCAGACCCCATTTTGTCACTTTCCCCTGTTAACGAGCCACTAACCGGTGAGCTCGAAAAGGAGATGCCAACTGTTTTCCCTGTGTGTGCTGTCACACGTTCAATGTCTCAAGTAGCAGTTCCCTCAGACAGAAATGTACCGAATGTAAGAGTTGATGAAAGGGATGATGAGAGTGTGAATGACGCTCCAACTGTGCCTGATGATGTGACTGAGGTGGATTTATCTGACACCTTTATGGCTCATCTTGACCCTAACGATGACCATGAAACCCCTCCAAATTGTCCTAGTGGCCTGGTAGAGCTACAGAGAGATGATAGTGAATGCAAGGAGTTAGCTGCCAGGTCCGTGAGTGAAGAGGAATTTGAGAAGGAGGGTGGTGAATGTTTCTACCTCAAAGGAGGAGTATTGTGGCGAAGATGGAGACCGCCACACAGACCAATCGATGACTGGGTTTGGGACGTCCATCAAGTAGTAGTCCCCAAACCTTGTCGTAGAGATATCATGGAAATGGCACATTGTATACCATTGGCAGGACACCTAGGTGTGAGAAAAACTCTAGACAGAATCAGAGCCCACTTTTACTGGCCAGGAATGCGTGCAGATGTAGTGGAGTGTTGTAGAGTGTGTCACACTTGCCAGATGTGAGGAAAACCCAATCAGAAGGTGCCTGTACATCCTCTGGTGCCCTTGCCCGTTTTCGAGAATCCTTTTACTCGGGTGGTAGTGGACATTGTAGGCCCATTGCCTAAGACTTCCCAAGGTAACATTTATTTATTAACTATCATGGACATGGCAACTCGCTACCCAGAGGCTATACCCTTAACACCTTTTAAGAGCGGCCTATGCGGTTTATTTATATGTACCGCCCAGCGGGGTGTTTTTAGCCAAAATAGGGCTGTTTACGTGATCATTTTCATGCCTAATAAGACCCAGAACGTAAAACAAGTACCTATCCCTGAAAGGGCATAAACAGAGCTTTCGAATGACACCATAACGATCCTTTTATGATGGCTAGTTTTCTTGCAATAACCGTGCAACGCGAGTGCAAAAAGCATGTAATTCGGTACTTTCCCCATATAATTCAGTATGTAGCGAGTGAGAGAGGGAGGAGGGAGCTGAGATTCGTGTCAGTAGGTTCGCCGCGGTGGTCTGGAGCAGTCATACGCTCGCTAGTCTCCTGCCACCACTTGTCTCTCTCTCTCAGCAATATTACGTGCTGAAATTGCCACTCGACCTATGTCGAGCGCCGCCACATAGTCCAGCTTTATTAAATACGACTTATGTGGTGAGCCGCTAATTAAGGGTTAAGGACTACCTCTGCTACAACTGTTATCAAGGAACTGCTCAAATTCTTCACCAGAATGGGTTTCCCCCATGAGGTGCAAAGTGATCAAGGAACTAATTTTACCTCTAACATTTTCCAGCAGTCCCTGAAGGAGTTGGGTATCGAGCATGTAAAGTCTAGCACCTACCACCCAGAGAGTCAAGGGGTTCTCGAACGATATCATCAGACATTAAAGGGAATGTTACGTAAGTATTGTACAGAGACCGGAGTTGAGTGGGATAAGGGGGTACCTTTTCTTTATTTGCTACTCGTGAGGTTCCAACTGAATCCCTGGGTTTTTCCCCTAATGAGCTAGTTTTCGGTCACCAGGTAAGAGGTCCTTTGCAACTATTGCAGATAGCCTAGTTGGCCAGAGGGAACCAAACCTCCTCAAGTATGTTTTCAGATTTCAAAACCCGGCTGAGATCCTCCTGTGAGTTTGCCGCTCAAAACTTGACAGTGGCTAAAAGCTCCATGAAGAAATGGTATGACAGAAAAGCCTGTGAGAAGGAGTTAAGCCCGGTGATGAGGTTTTGGTCCTGCTCCCCCTTTTTGGCCAACCTTTATCTGCCAAGTTCAGGGGCCCATATAAGATCATTCGGAGGGTGAGCATTACCGATTATCTAGTAACTACCCCAGACAGGAGAAAGCCCACGCAAGTATTTCCATATAAATATGTTGAAGCCCTACCATAGGTCCCCTGATTCCTCTCCTCCAGATTCTCCCACTGTGGCAGTGAATGTCAGGACCTGTGAACAGCCTGGTGCGGACGAAGTCTTCAGTTCTCTTACTGACCCGCAACAGACTGTTCCAGAGCCTGAAGGTATCCATGCAGACTTTGACTTGTCATGTAGCCTATCCAACTTTCAGTATAATTCAGTGGCTTTGAGGGAATTACCATCTAAACTATATCATCTTCCCTCTGATCAAGCGAACCAACTAATCTCTGTTTTATCTCAGTCTCCCAGTGTGTTCCGTGATACTCCAGGGCTCACTTCTTTGGCCGTGCACGACATCGACGTAGGGGATGCAACTCCCATTAAACTATCCCCCTACCGTGTCTCGCCACAACGCAGGAGTATACTGCAGGTCGAGCTTGACTTTATGTTATCTAATGAACTGATCACTAGGGCCTTCAGCCAGTGGAGTAGTCCGGTCATACTTGTGCCAAAGCCAGACGGGAGCCATAGGTTTTGTAGGGACTATAGGCAGGTCAATGCTGTCACAAAGAACGATACCTACCCACTGCCACGGATCAAAGATTGCATTTTCCAGGTTGGCCTCATACAGCAGTAAGTTTAACTTAATGAGAGGATTTTGGCAATTAGCTCTCCCTTGTAGCGAGGTAACTATCATGCTTTTGTAGTGCGCTTTCAAGCCTTCAGCTGTGAGATAATGCCTTGCAGTTCGAATAACGCTCCAGCTACGTTCCGGCTATGTTCTGATGTGGTACCTGGAGACGTTGCCTACTTTGGGTGATATCCTTATTATATCCTCATTATAATCTTGCTGTTGCCAATCTGGTGGTGAATCTATTTATGTCTTATGTTTAATATTATGTATTATACTCCTTAAACTCTTTTCTAGGGGGGAGGTCTGACATACGGAGCCCTGTATGTTAATTTAAGAGTTAGAATTAGAGTTGAAGGAGCCAAACTACCCAAACGGTGAAGCAGACTAGCGAGCGAACGAGCGAGTGGGCAAACCAGCTCGCCCCATACCAGCACACTAGCCTTCACACCTGCGTGCGTCATAGGGGACGGACACGATGACGTATGTTCGACGCCAGGAGCTGTGAGTGGACCAGGCACCTGTTATGCGACTCGAGGAGCTATGATTGGAGCAGGCACCAACCCCCCGCCTCCTGATTCGTTCCTACACCATCATTGTTTGGTATATAAGACCCGAGTTGTGGGCATTCAAATCAGTCTCATTTGGAGTTGGGGAAGGTGAACTTGCAGCTGGAGGAAGACGGGGTGAAGTATTATAATGGGATTGTGACTGTCAGTCAGATTATATAAATGGGTGTTAAGTGTGTTCGGTGTAAACACTTACGTTATGTTGGTTAGTGAGATATGTGATTGGGAATTAACGTGAACGCTACTATTATGTGTTTAACTATTTGATTGCGAATTAACGTGAACGCTACTATTATGTGTTTAACTATTTGATTGCGAATTAACGTTAACGCTACTATTATGTACGTAACTATTTGATTGGGAATTAACGTTAACGCTATTATTATGTACTTAACTATTTTAGTTGCCTAACTTGGGACTAAAGCAACTCTTTAAGTAATTGGGTTATGATGAAAGTAATACTATTGTTTTATATTAATACTTACGAGTTCTTTCATTTTCTTTGAATTAAGCTTACATTGCTTAACGGTGCTTAGTACGGTGATGCTATTGTAAAAGGCGTTAGCAGCTCATGAAAACTAAGCGTCGGCCTTTATCAACTTTTACGTTCATGTATATCTTCTTCTTAAATATAAAGAGTACAGTCCATACAGGGGATACCTAGGTTCCTAAGATCCAAAAGGAAAAGGAGGCACAACAGAAAATCATTTATTAGATTTTCTTTTGTTTGGGCTTCAGCTGACTGATACCTTAATATAAATCTCTGTGCTATCTAGATTCATCCAGTTAAAACAAAACCACCTTGAGGATAGGATAAACGTAACAATATATATAATATATATATACAGTATACCGTCTATATAATATATAACTATCTATATAATATATCTAATTAATAATATAATATATATATATTATATAGATAGATAGATAAGATAGGAATAGAAGATAGATTGTAAGATATAGAGCAGAGAGTAGATAGATATATAGATGATAGATGTAAGAGATAGATAGATATATACAGTAGAAACATTTACAGTTAGGTCATTTTTTGGTAGGTGGCCTCCGAACTTGCAGGCTTGCTATTGCTCCTACCGAAAAAAAAAAACCTCTAATAGCATGAAAGGTCCTTAACATTGACAAGAGTTGGTGCGAAAGGCTTTTTAATATCTCAAGACCCATTTGGTATAACCTGGGGGAGAAAGGGTCAATTCATAAAACACCCTCTTAACTGTATTATGCTTCTAAATGATGGAAATATGATAGTAAAGACGGTAATAGGGTTATGGTTTAAGTCTTGCCTGTGAGCGGTTAGTATTACGGGGGGTCACCGCTTTTTTTATCTTTTCACTCCTTTTCGCTCTTTCCCTGGCTTGTCATCCATTTTTGGCCCTAATTAGCCAACCCTGTGTTTTACGACGGTATCCCGCATCCAGGTTTCGCTTTCTTTCTGGCAAGCGAGTAGCGAGCCAGCTTGGGTATGGAGAATACGGCTTCGCCGGAAGACATTTTTCTAATCGAAAAAATGTACCATTTAGCTTGCTGTCAAAACAAATATAATAAAATGCTGGCTTCGCTACCGCTCGCCAGGAAAAATATGACACCTGATTGGGGTAACTTCTTTAAATCGTAGGCTGAATGGGGCCGATTGGAATACAAACCTAAAAGAGAGAGGAGAGAGAAAAGAAAAAAAAATCGAGGTGGTCTCCTTAAGGTATTTTTGTTTCTTGGTATATGGCTGTTCCTATCCTGTCACCGGACAACCAATGGTATAACTGTCCAACCCTGGTAACTCCCTGCTGAAATCCTAATCAATACATATTCTAAAGAAACTCCCCACCGCAACCCCTACCTGATTCATGACCCCGGCTTTTACTTTTCTAGTGGCCAAACCTTAGATTGATTTGACTGGGTTGGACCAAGGCCCTCGTGAATTGGAATGGCTAGTAAATTTTGTTTTTACTGAACCTTCTTCTGTCTTTCCACAATATTTTCCCTACCCAATACAGCCGTTGAAGTGAATAACCAGAAAGTACCATGAAATATTTAATTCTTTCTTATAGACTGTAAGAATGAAGGGAGGAAATTGTTATACAATACTGTACCTCCCTCAACGACATGTAAAAAGATTGCAAATAACATAGATAAGCTATCAAAGTTGGGCCCTCAAATATGCCAAAATGGTTTTAATGGCGGATACATGTAAAGTACTCCATACGTGACCCCCGAAATGAAAAAAAGCAAACTATTCAATGAATGGCACTCAGCTTAAGAGTGTAGACAGAGTAAACCGTTTGGGAAGTAACAATATCGAGTAACCTAAAACCCAGCTCCAACAATGTTCTCAGAAAGTTATAAGAAGGCTAATTAACATAATTGGCTTTATAGGCCAGGTCATTCGAGCATAATCCAAGATTTAACATCCTCACACTTGAATAATTCCCCTAGTGAAGGCCTAGTCCCGTCTCTTCCTGGTAATATTGGGCGTTCAATCCTGGTGCCCCTACTACCAAACCGATTATCGATAAAACTTGAACGAATTCACGTAGAGTTCCCAAATGATACCTAATCTAGAAAACAAAACATACAAAGTAAGCGGTCTTAGATAATAAAGTTGATTTTCCCCTTTAAACCCCAGCGAAAATAAGATGTGCACCATTCAGTCCCTTTCAAAATCATCACAGGCAGACATATGAACTGTAATAAGTACTTTAACGATCGACCAATCAAACTTACACACAGGGAAATGGTTTAACTCGCACGAGTCCCCTATTCCCTTAAACGACTTTCTTAATTTTCTTCTTCAATCGAGTTTTTGTTTAAACTGTGGAATGGACTTCCTTGAGATGTTTATAGACGCAGCAACAAGCCCCGTTTGATCATTTAAACATCGCCTAGCCCAAATCACCCTCGCCCCCCCACCCCTTTTAAACCCGCTGAGTCCATCTAAATTTTTAAAATGTCCACCCAGGACCGGCTGATTCTGAATTTTTTTTTTAATTCCAGAAAACAATAGCGAATGGGTTAGGAAAGGAAGGAAAACCACGAAAAAACGATCAAAACCTCAAAAATAGAGTCCCCTACAGAGCCCCCGAAAACGGATTTTTTACAAGAGTTAAAAAATTTGAAGGCAATTTTCCCCCCCCAAAAAACATGTTTTTTTTTGCGCGCTCACGCTCACATCCGCACACGGCGGTTTGGACCTTTTGAGAGTTTTTCAACATCGGCATGGGGGTGCGTGGGATACTTACACAGTTTTTCCTATACAAATCTGAAGCCCTCGGTAGGTGCCCATAGGAACGCGGAGTAATTAGGACCGGAGTGAACACTGACAACAGAACGTCCTGGGTGCGTACGCTAGGGATTTAGCGTTACATTACCGTAACCCGACCGCACTGTTATTGCGTCCTCTGGGGGGGCTCAGTTTAGGTTTTAAACCCGCGACTGACTTAAAATTTTGGTAAAATTAACTGTATTACCGGAATGTTTTTTCCTTTCGCAGATTACAAATCATGTTATGTTATTAACCGCCATTGGTGTTTTTTTTCCCTATTAACATCTAACCCTGCCAAAGGCCCATTGGTGCCTAAGGTAGTTGCTTCTCCCTCTCGCCAATTTTCCCTTGAATTGTTTCACAGCTATGTTTAGACGATTGGTTGGGGTATTTTTAAGTTTTTAAAAGGATCGATCATGGTAGTAAAATGGGGGGGTTCAAGTGAGATTAGTTTCGAAGCCTGTTCCCAATTGCTGGAACCCTTTTGAAATGAAATAAATCGTCTAATATAGTAGCCAAAATACATTTAAAAGGGACGGCCACTGGTACTTGAGAGGGTGTAATTCTTCACACCCCGGTTATCCTTCATGAAGATTAAGACGCATTTTTTGACAGTTTTATGTTCCTGGTCTAATCATAGGACAGAATTTAAGAGAGTTTCAGGAAGAAATGCTGGTGGGGAATCCATAAGGGTAAAAAGTAGCTCAAGTAACGCTTTCTTTACTTCCATATGCCCTTCCTCACTTCGGAAATCATATTGGTCCCTATAATAGCCCAGGAAACATGAACAGAAATGCGTAAACTGGGGTAATCTGTTGAAAGGTTTTTGATCTGAAGATAGATGTTTACTCTTTGGCCTTCAGAGGTCTTTACCTAATAACCCGTTCAGCACCAGTCCACGGCGTCCCTTATCATTTATATTCTGGCTTAACTCTTCTGAGAACGCACTTGAATCAGCTTTAGATTAGGACTTATCTAAAACCCATGGAAAAGGCAGTAGACTATCTCCAAGTTAATCCTTTTTTAGCTAGCATATATCCGTTCCAGCTAAGCTATCAAAATCGGTCTAAATGTTGCTGAAAACCCCCATAAATAGATACTCAACCCCGGGTACTAGAATGGGTATAACCTTTGGGTAAAACATCAACCCTTTATACCGTGTAAGGTGTAAAGGGTTAAGGGTAGGTATCTCTTTATTATGGACCCTCCGTCTCCCTCATGTTTAGCATTTACTTTACTGTGAGAATTTTTTTTTAAAACCTTCTAATCCATTTAGTTTGTCGATTTTTTTAAATCCTTTTTCGTCTCATTTATTTTTGTCAATATGTATAAGAAATGGTGCCAATTGTTTGGTTCCGATTTTTTTCCCTGAGAGAGCGGCTACCGAGCCTGTTAATTTTATTTAGAAGAACCGACCTTCGGCTAGGGACATTTTGTCTACCGAAAAATGTACAAATTTTTATCTAGAGGGATGTTATTTTAAAGGTTGATGGAGTGTGTTTTAGGCAAAAGGAAATTATAAAATAAGTAACTTGGATAAATGACAATGACCACTGGACTGGTAAATCCAATGGAACCCCAGTTCCGAATCCCGATATGTCAATGGGAAGGATATTATTGGGATGGAATTTTGTGCTGAGTAACCTATATCAGTGCATTAACCCACCAAGACCACCGAAACGCAAATAAATAAAAAACTGCAATTGTTGCTGATTAAATAGCAACTGTATGACAATATGCCCATATTTAAAACTATCCTATGAGTTAACATTGCCTCAATAGGTGGGTTCTGAAAAGAGTGGAGGGGTCCGAGTCTAGGGGATGAGCAGCTTTCAAGAGGTGTCTGCTGGTGTTCAAGCCGTTACTCACACCTAGCCCTAGGACTGGAATGAGATACCCCCTTCGCGGGCTTCACCATGTTGAGACGGTAGAATTTACCGGAGCTCTCAGCGCCTCATGCCCCCAGAGGGAGTATATGGAAGATAATGGTGGAAAACAAGAAAAAAAAACAAATCACGGCACTGGCCACACGCTATTCTGGCCTAACAGTAGACGATTTTTTGAATTAGCTTTGGAGGGGGAACAGTAGAAATGAAATGGGGTTTTAAAACCGCTGTCCTGGTTCAAGTTTGGTATTTAATGTAACTATACTTTATTTTATCTTATTTATTAATTATTATTTTTAAGTTTCCGTCCTTAAACCTCTTCAATATCAAGCTTAAAAATACCCCCAAAGGCCCCCCCCTGTCGAGACTACATTTCTGCATTTGTTGGTACAAAAATGTCTGGCCGGGCCTAAATATGAGGGAGAAGGGGGTCCAGAAAAAAATATCCTTAATTATGTTCTGACCGATCCGATAGACTATTTTCTGAGCTTGTAAAAGCGTCCTATGGGAGTCAAAGGGTATAAGGGAGCCCCCAAATCGCTTTGTTTTCCTCTCTTCTGCTCCTCCCTCTCCCTCCTCTTTGGGCTTGTAATCCCATTTTCGGGCCCCTTCAGGCCTACTTGTTTTAAGACGTTTACCCCCCCCTCACCTGTGTCAATATTTTCCTGTCGAGCGGTAGCGAGCCAGCATAATACAGTATATATTATTATGTATGTTTTGACAGCAACCTAATATTTTTACACATTTTTTCGATAGAAAAATTGGTCTCCGGCGAAGTCCGGATTTCTCCATACCAAGGCTGGTCCTCGCTATCGCTCGCCAGGAAGAAATCGACGCCTGGATGGGGATAAACGTCTTAAAACAGCTGGCTGGATGGGGCCCGTAATGTGATACAAAGGCCAGGGACACGAGAGAAAAGGAGAGTAAGAGAAAAAAAGGCCGGTGACCCAACCCCTTAAGTTTTTTTTTCCGGATCCCACTTATCCTGCATGTTTTAAGCCCCTATTAAGTTTGGGAAGTTTAAGACTTTCGCCACCATTAGTTTTGGCAATTTGAATACTGTTCACACCGCCATTTGTTTGTAAATTTTGAAGTACATTGTTTGTGCCATTTAGGTGTCGATTTTATCCTAGCGAAGCGATAGAGAGCCCTGCAATTTACATGAACGACAAAAACGCACAAATTTATCTCCAGAGGAAGGTCCCTTGGGGGAGATTGTGTTAAGCTGGATGGAAGTCCTAGGAGGACAACTTTAATATAATATAATAAGAATAATAATATCAATAGATAAATAAATAGTGCACATTAGTATAATTCCCTATAAAGGTCCCATTTGTAGTAGTAATAAACTCCACCTATTATTTTGAAGATAACAAGGGTACAATCCACCTAATTTAATAGAAGATAACAAGGTAAATCCACCTATTAGAGAGATAACAAGGTAAAATCCACCTATTATAGAGATAACAAGGTAAATTACCACCTATTATAGAGAATTAACAAGGTAAATCCACCTCAATATGAGATAACAAAGGTAAATCACTACAATATGCCCCATAACCCAATAAGTTATACTCACTGTGTAATGTCCCCTTTTATGTTGTAGTGTATTTAAAACCTTTCCAATACCCATGACACTTGTTTACATATATTCTCACTCATACCCAAATAATGGGGTTATAATCACTGTGTATGTCCTTTATGTGTAGTGTCATTTAACCCTTGCCAATTCCATGACAGCCTTGCTTGCATTATATTCTCAATAATACTAATACCCATGTTTTATTCAGCTGTTGAAAGGACCTGGAGGCAATGAAGGGTGTAATCCCTAAAGTGTCCATTAACTCCTTCTTAAGCCCGAAGAAAAAATTGTACAAATATTAGCCAGAACAAAAGCAAGAAAGACGTCACAATCCGTGAAAGGGTTCATTCATAATTGTCCTTCCTAAGCTGAATTATGGCCTTTTGAATAAATACAAATCAGCCTCACTGAATGAAAGGGTTTAAATTACACTATTGTAAACAAATTTATTTAGCAGGGAGTTTTGTTTAGTTGTGGTTCCCTAGACCCTCCCATTAAGCTTAAAACCCCTAACCCCGACCCCAACCCCCCCTTTTTCTTCACAAGATAAATTTCCTCCACCGGCCGAAGGCCTGGTTTTCCTCTTATATTCCACAGGCTCGCAAATCCGCTCCGCCAGGAAAAAAAAAATCCGGAGACGACCCTCAAAATTTGGCAGGAAAGGTCTAAAAAATCGACAAATGGAGCGAAAGTTCTTAAAAAATTCGTCAAGCTAAATAGGGCTAAACGTCCTTTAAAATCCTCAAAAAGCCAAGGGGCTAAACATGAGGGAGAAAAGGATCCATAAAATAATCCCTCAAATGGAAAATCTCCTCTTAAGATTATCACAGTCCAAGACCATATATTACCATTATGGAAAACCCTATTATTTTTCAAGCGATTTTGCTAATTGAAAGTTTATAAGATATGTTGAATGTCTAATGCCTTGCATCCACAAGAGGCTTCCCCCAAAAGAGATGGCCATGACCCAGAACTGCCTCCAGGCTTTCGAATCCCATGACCCTAGCTAATATATTTGGTCACACAAATATATATAAGTTTGTGAAAATTTGGAGTATATCCTGAAAGGCTGACGTGGTCAGTTCCCCCTGAAGGGACAAAATCACCAGAAGAACCATCTAACTGTTTAATTTATCTTTCCGTATGGAAGTGAGACCTTGGACTACAAGTGATGTGGACCTCTCCCAAAACTGCGAGCTGTGGGACATGAGTTACTTCAGAATGGTAGCTGGTGTGAATAAGCTTAATTGAACAAGTAATAGGGAACGTGTATAAGTAATTTAGGATAAGGAAGACAGCAAGCCTTTGAATATGGGAATATGGAGGTTGGTTGAGTGGTTATAGTGGAGGTACATTGAGGTAATTCGGCCATATTCAAAGAATGGAGGAGAGAGAGGAATGCCAAAAATAATATATATGGCAAATCAGGTGAGTGGAAACAACTGTTAAAGGGACGTCCACTTACGGTATGGATGTAAAACAGGGAGAAGTATAAAACCTTTAAATCCAAGTAGATGCCACTTGAAGTGTAGGTGGGTTTAGCACGAGTGCCCATGGTTTAATCGCAAGTCCCAGGGTTTCGAATCCCGGGTGGGTTGTGGTGAGGGGGAAAGTATATTGAAGGAACAAACTTGAAAGGAGCAGTGTGGCGCGGTCAAGGGAACTCGTCTGGAAAAAGTAGCCTGAAGAAGACGTCTGCCATGGCCATGTCTCTAACCCAGGGGGTTTTTTCCAAGGATGAAGCAATGACGTCTGAAGATTTGATGATGATACAATATGGGAGTCTACGGGATAAATGTAATCCATGTTATCCCTTAATTGTTTAAGAGGTTCCCTTCATTAAACTACATAAAAATTTTACGTTTCTATCTATCTATCTATCTATATGCTCAGGCCCAATCCTCCCCCCATTTTTCGTCTTGATTTTTATTTTTCGTAATTGTATTCTATTTTTATTTTTTTATTTTATTTTATTTTATTTTTTCTTGGGGGTGGCCGACTCCAGGACAGGGCAAGAACAGGGAAAACACAAAAACAGCATAAAACAACGAACAAACACCGATAAAAACCCAATTTCACACACATCTAGGTCACCCAGGAGAAGACCCAGAAGACCAGGGTCCGACCAACATTCGCTCCAGCACCATTCCACCCCGGCCCCCGACCAACCCGGAGAGGTTTCCGAGAGCGTGCCTTATAATAGCCACAATAAAATGAAGAATAACATTTCTAATACTGAAAAGAGTAAATAAGCCTGGGCCCTTCACAAACACTGCGCACTGCTGTCACAGCCCCTCTGGTATTGTATAGCTTTTCCAAACATTTTCTTATAAAAATAACTTCTTCTTTTTTCTTCTTGATCGGCGGCCCTGTCAGACGTCAACAGTTCTCCATTTAGTATCCCTTGCATTCCACGCTTCATTCCACTTGTTTATTAAATCTTTGGGCTATACCCAGTCTTAATCTAGACCATATATTATACTTGTTTTTTTGGTATTTTTTAATTACCAACTCAAAAATTTATTATTTATTTTGAGAGATATCTGGAGAAGGGAAAAAATTATATACTGCCTTTATGGACCTGGAGAAAGCCTCTGACAGAGTTTGACAGAGAATGTTTTGGTGCAAAAGTAATTAAGAATATACGTAGTAGTTGGTAAGTTGCTGAAAAGCAGTGAAGAGCATGTATGAGGTGTGCAAAGGCGGCCTATTGTGTGTAGACAATGAAACAGAGTGAGTTTATTTTAATCTTAATGTAGGGTTAAAGAAAGGGTGGGGTGTGATGTCCCCATGGTTGTTTTAATATATAGATGGATGTAGTCATGAACGAAATCTAAGGAAAAACAGTGGATGTATGGTGTCCCTCTGATAAGTGAAGGAAGTGAGGTGCTTGCTGTTTTGCTAAATGATAAAGTTCGATGAAAGTGATAATGAATTGATGTGGAGGATGGAGTGAGGAAGTACCTGACGAAGGCGGTGCTGGAGTAAGTACATTAACGAAGGCGGCGGTTGGGGGGAGGGGGCGGCGACTGACTGACTGGGACAAGGTGAGTGCATGGGACGGTTTTCGTTCGTGCCACCCCTTCGGGGATCCGGCGTCAGGTTCGTGCCACCCCTTCGGGATCACGGGCGTCAGCCAATAGAAGGAGATGATAGATAGTGATAATGAAATCGGAGTTTGCAGGGTCCCTGTAAATATGTTTGGAACAGTGGTGGTGTGGGGAGAAACGGATATGAATAAAATCTGAAAGTAAAGTGTGGCGATGAGTAAGGTTATGGTTCATTTGAAAGTGCGTTCCCAGATCACAGTGTGAGGTTAGGTATTAATGGTCAGGTTATGGACACTGTCCGGCTCATTTAAGTATTTTGGGCAGTGGTGATGAATCGATGATGGGGATATGGACCTATGGACAATAAAATGCTGGAGAAGAGGTGCAAAATAGGGGAAGAGGGTTGTAAGAATACTGAAAGCAGTGACAAGGGACATAGGTGTGGTGACAACTGGAAGTAAATAAGTGCCTTGCATGATTATGTGGTCAATTTCCCATAGTTTGATAATACAGGAATGTGAAAGCCATGGATTTTTTGTTTGTTGGAGAGATATAAATCAAGAGTGAAGAGGGGTGGATATGAGTTTCTTGATAAGTGCGTGAGGAGTTAATGTAGGATGGTAGAACCAAACGAATCAAGAAGTACGAGAGCAAGCGTTTAGTGTGGATGTGAATGTAAAAAGGAACACCTTGCAAGATGGTTCCGGTTAAGTGGAACGTATGGGGAAGCGAGAGAAGGACTAAAAGAGGTGTATGAGAGTGGAGGGTGGGGAAATGGCAGAGAGTGAGAGGCAGAACCAAGAAGGCGGAGGGGGAAGGATGGGAGTTGAGCGTATATGAGTGAAAGCGGAGTGTGGGTGGGAGGATGAGCACTCAGCTGAACAGAGGTGCATGGAGGCGATTTTCATTCGTGGCCACCCCATGGGGGATCATGACGTCCTGGGCAATCGACATGGGGTGTGATAGCGAGAACATTTTATTTGTGTTATTTCTCCATCAGACTATTCAGAGCTACATCCTGAGGCCGGTGCCACACCGAGGAGCTTTTTCCCCCACCTTTTATCCTCAACACCCAACACTGGTTCTGGCAGTAATTCTATATGGATCATGGAAGCGAATTTTAGGATTCTCACCCTGTTTTTCGATCCATTTAGTTTTTTGGACATTTTAAAGACGTTTCACAACCGCATTAGGTGTTGTTGGACGATAATATGACGCTATACTCCATGCAGGTGGTCCAATGTTGTCGTCCTTTTCGTTGGGCAATGGATATTGTCTCCAGGTCCTTTCGCGGCCGGGACATTTTTGTTCTGGTCGAAAAATGTACAGAGTTAGCTGGAAGAGGGTCCGGAATGGGCCGTTTTTTTTATAGTTTGAGTAAGTCTGGGCGGGTGTGTGTTGGGTTAGCTTTAGGTACAATATCTCTCACTAAAATTAATGCCCGCTTTCCATATATTATTAATACTATCGTTATCATCAGGCAATTGGAATCAGCTTAGGATGATAATGTAGGAGACATGAGGGCCAAATTAAATCATGTGATGGCCCTTTGGGTTTGTCCTCAACACTGTGGGTGGTGTGGGTGATGTTTATATTTTTGTATTATATTATTATTTTGTTTTTTTATACTAGCCCATCCGACGTTTGAAGAGGATTTATTGTTGGGAGATTTTGGTTAGCTTTATTGTTTCGACGGAGTTTTTTTCTGGATTTTGGTTAGGCTATTGTTGAGGAGGTTGCTTTTTGGTTAGCTATTGTTGAGGAGTGTTGATTTTGGTTTAGCTATTGTTGAGGAGGCGTTTTTGATATTGTTTTTGGATAATATATATATATTATGACTATATATATATATATATATATATATATATGATATATATATATATATCCATATATATAAAATAAATGAATACACATACAAATAATAATCTAAATAATAATAGTGAAAATTAAAAATAAACACGGCCACAAACCACGTCAAACTAAATGTTACAAATGTTTCACTAGTAACAACGTCCCCCACCTTAAACCTGGTATATAATCGACACCTCAAAATGGCCGATATATTTTATAATTCCAAAACTAAGGAAATCATATTAAAATAACAAAAAAATGGGAGCAACTAGAGGAAGTGGGCACCAATAAGACCACCCCCCTTCACATTATAATAATCAAATAGAATAAACTAGAATAAAACCGTCTAACGTCCCAGCCAGAATTAACCTTTTGACACGACACCAATTGTATGGAAGGATAAAGTCCCCAGCAACTCTGTAATCACTAAATTATAATATCACCCCGTTTAATGTAGTGGCCCTCTTTACTCCTTAATATCTTTTGTATTATATACCCCTTTAAATATAACCCCTCTTTACCATACCCGCTTAATACACCCTTTAATCTATCGTTATTATATACCCTTTAATATAACGTTTTATTATGATACCCTCTTTAATATACCCGTTTAATATACGTTTAAATTATATACCCTTTAATATACGTATATATATACCCTCTTATATAACCCTTTAATAGACGTGTATTATATACCCTCTTAACATACCCCTCTTAACATACCCTCTTAAATATTACCCGTTTCATAATACGTGTATTATATACCCTTCTTAAGCATACCCTTCTTAAGCATACCCTTCTTAAGCATACCCTTGAATATACGTTAGGATATTACCCTCCTTAACATAACCCCCTCTTAAACCATAAACCCCTCACTTAACATACCTCTTAATATCACCCTTTTAATATACGTTTATTATATACCCTCTTATATAACCCTCTTAACATACCCTCTTAATTATAACCCTTGAATATATTGCTATCATATACCCTCTTAATATACCCTCTTCATATACCCTCTTAACATACCCCTCTTAGTTCCCCGATCTGATCTAATCTATATGCTCCAGGCCCCAATCCCCATTTTGGGGGTCAGCCTGACCCTCAAGACCAAGAGCAAGAACCCGGGAAAACACAAAACAACATAAAACAACAAATAAACACAGATAAAAAGCACAAACTCACAACACCCTCCATGTCCCCAACCCACAAGGAGAAGACCCCAGAGACCCAGTGTGTCACCAAAGGTCGCTCCAGCCCTCCCCCGTCCCCCGACCCGCCCACCGCGAAGGTTCCCGATCTCGGCAGGCAGACATGCAGCGGAGCCAAAAGCCACAAGCCCTCCCACCACCAACTTCCCAGGCGCACCCTTCATAATTAATCGTCTCCTCCCCGGGAGCCAGGCGCCTGATGGACTATTAATCTAGTCCAACTTTGGCGCCCGACCCCGGTACTCCCAAATGAAACCACGTGTTTTTCACCGGGATCAAACTATTCACAAAGCATGCTCCTCCCATTCACGTCCTGTCCCCACCACGCAGTCCCTTCCCCCACCCCCCCCCTGGCCTGATCTATAGTCATTCCTCTATCAGCCAAAGAAACCTTTCTTACACAGTCGCTCCTCCTAGCCCATCTCAATGGGGGTCTTCCTGCCCTTCTATCATCCCCTTGTACCTGACGCACATATTCTCTTTGTAAGCCCTTTCAGCTCCCAGTCGTATCAACATGAACCATACCAGCTTCAGCACCCTTCTGTCCCCGTCTGGCTGACAAATGTTTCCTGGCTGTGCGCCCCACTCCTCCTACGTATCTCTCGTATTCCCTCAATCTGTCTCTACGAGTAACTCCACACTATACTCCTCCAAGCAGCCTCATCGCATCCGCATCCAGCCCTTCTTTTCAAAACCTTTTTTCCTTCAGAGCCCATGTCGTCAGCCCCATAACATCCACTGTTTTGCACAACAACTTCCTTGTATACAGTGGCCACTTTTTACTTTCCACTCTCCGAGATTTCCTCGTCTTTCCACATACCTTCCCCTTGCTCCGAAAACCTTCCTTCCTTCACACACTCTCTGTTATTTTATAGAAAAAACCACCTCGCACTTCTATACCCTCCACTCGCCTTGCCTTATCGGTCCTCCTAGGGGGAAAAAAAAAAAAAAAAAAAAAAAAAAAAAAATGCATTTTTTAAAACACGCTTACTTGTTCCAATATTTTTCCCCATCCCAGCCTCACATCTAGATTCATCACCCGTATGCTCCTCCCCTATTACTCAACCATTACGTTACTTTTAATGACGTTCACCTTCAGTTTCCCCCTTCCTCACAAACCACACCAAACTCTTTTGAACATATACCCGATGCAGTTTCTCATCAGAAATCCCGCCACCAATGGCTGTGTCATCAGCGAACAGCAAACTGATTCAACTCCCAATCTCCTACCATT
>CM064526.1:14949955-15128147 GCA_032716605.1 Paralithodes platypus
CCATAGACTATCCCTTACTCACTCAAACAATACACACAGTAAACCGCCATCTTATACCCATAACCATCTTACCCATACGACTATCTCATTACTCTCAAACACATACCACCAGTAACCTCCCATCTATATGCCATAAACCATCTTCCATTCGACTATAGGCCTTACTCTCAAACAATACACACAGTCAAACCTCCATCTATCTCCCCATACTCTCCATAAAAACTATCCCTTATCACCTCTCCACATGGCACAGTAAAACCTCCATCTATATACCCATAACCATCCTTCCAACAACATCTTACTCTCAAAAACAATACCACACAGTAAAACCTCCATCTATATCCCATTACTCTCATAAACTATCCCTTATACAAACAATACCACAGTAGTAACCTCCTCTATAAACCTAACCATCCTTCTACTATCCCTTACTCCAAACATAACCATTAAACCTCCATCTATATACCCCATAACCATCTTCCCATACGACTATCCCTTACTC
Organism: Paralithodes platypus; assembly: GCA_032716605.1. Taxonomy (NCBI): domain Eukaryota; kingdom Metazoa; phylum Arthropoda; class Malacostraca; order Decapoda; family Lithodidae; genus Paralithodes; species Paralithodes platypus. The sequence continues at coordinate 14,950,458 of CM064526.1, forward strand.
TCAAACAATACACACAGTAAACCTCCATCTATATACCCATAACCATCTTCCATACACTATCCCTTACTCTCAAAACAATACACACCAGTAAACCTCCATCTATATACCCCATAAAACAAAAAAATCTCCCATACGACTATCCCTTACTCTCAAACAATACACACAGTAAACCTCCATCTATATACCCTACACCATCTTTCCATGACCTATCCTTACTCCCAAACAATACACACAGTTAAACTCCACTATACCCATCCCCATCGACATACGACTATCCCTTACTCTCAAACAAGGACCCACAGTAAAACCTCCATCTATTACCATAACAAATCCGTCCAGTACGACTCTCCCTTACTCTCAAACAATTACACAGTTAAACCTTCATCTATATACCCATACACATCTTCCATACGAAATCCCTTCACTCTCAAACAATACACACAGTAACCCTCCCTCTATATAACCAATACAAACCATCTCATACGGGACTATCCCTTACTCTCAATACACCAGTAAAACCTCCATCTATATACCATAACCATCTTCCATACGGACTATCCGTTACTCTCAAACATACACACAGTAAACCTCAGACAATACACACAGTAAACCTCCATCTATACTAGCCCTTACTCTCAAACAAATAACACAAGGTAAACCTCCATATATATACCATAACCATCTTCCAACAACTACCCTTATCTCAAACCAGTAACACATAAACTCCATCTATATACCCTAACCATTCTTCCTACAACTATCCCTTACTCTCAAACAATACACACAGTAAACCTCCATCTATATACCCATAACCATCTTCCATACAACTATCCCTTACTCTCAAACAACACACACAGTAAACCTCCATCTATATACCCATAACCATATTCCATACGACTATCCCTTACTCTCAAACAATACAAACAGTAAACCTCCATCGAGATACCATAACCATCGTCCATACACTATCCTTACTCTCAAACATTACACACTGTAATCCTCCATCTATATACCCATAACCATCTTCCATACAACTATCCCTTACTCTCAAACAATACACACAGTAAACCTCCATATATATACCCATAACCAATCACTAACCATTTTCTTCCATCCGACGATCCCCTATTTATACTATGCCAACTCAAACAATACACACAGTAAACCTACATCTATTATACCCATAACCATCTTCCATACGACTATCCCTTACTCTCAAACAATACACACAGTAAACCTCCATCTATACCCATAACCATCTTCCATACGACTCTCCCCTACTCTCAAACAATACACACAGTAAACCTCCATCTATATACCCATAACCATCTTCCATACAACTATCCCTTACTCTCAAACAATACACACAGTAAACCTCCATCTATATACCATAACCATGTTCCATACGACTATACCTTACTCTCAAACAATACACACAGTAAACCTCCATCTATATACCCATAACCATCTTCCATACGACTATACTTACTCTCAAACAATACACACAGTAAACCTCCATAATACCCATAACCATCTTCCATACGACTATCCCTTACTCTCAAACAATACACACACAGTAAACCTCCATCTATATACCATAACCATCTTCCATACGACTATCCCTTACTCTCAAACTATACACACAGTAAACCTCCATCTATATACCCATAACCATCTTCCATACGACTATCCCTTACTCTCAAACAATACACACAGTAAACCTCCATCTATATACCCCATAACCATCTTCCATACAAACTATCCCTTACTCTCAAACAATACCACACAGTAAACCTCCATCTATATTACCCATAACCATACAATCCCTTTCATCATACAATACACACAGTAAACCCCATCTATATACACATAACCTTTCCATACGACTCTCCCTTACTCTCAAAACAATACACACAGTAAACCTCCATCTATATACCCATAACCATCTTCCATACGGACTATCCCCTTACTCTCAAACAATACACACAGTAAACCTCCATCTATATACCATAACCATCTTCCATACGACTATCCTTACTCTCAAACAATACACACAGTAAACCTCCATCTATATACCCATAACCATCTTCCATACGACTATCCCTTACTCTCAAAACAATACACACAGTAAACCTCCATTATCTATATACCATAACCATCTTCCATAGCAACTATCCCTTACTCTCAAACAATACACACAGTAAACCTCCATCTATATACCCATAACAATCTTCCATACGACTATCCCTTACTCTCAAACAATACACACAGTAAACCTCATCTATTATACCCATAACCATCTTCCATACGACTATCCCTTACTCTCAAACAAGACACACAGTAAACCTCCATCTATATACCCATATCCATCTTCCATACGACTATCCATTACTCAAACAATACACACAGTAAACCTCCATCTATATACCCATAACCATCTTCCATACAACTATCCCTTACTCTCAAACAATACACACAGTAAACCTCCATCTATATACCCATAACCATCTTCAATACGACTATCCCTTACTCTCAAACAATACACACAGTAAACCTCCATCTATATACCCATAACCATCTTCCATACGACTATCTCTTACTCTCAAACAATACACACAGTAAACCTCCATCTATATACCCATAACCATCTTCCATACGACTATCCCTTACTCTCAAACAATACACACAGTAAACCTCCATCTATATACCCATAACCATCTTCCATACGACTATCCCTTACTCTCAAACAATACACACAGTAAACCTCCATATATATACTCATAACCATCTTCCATACAACTACCCCTTACTTTCAAACAATACACACAGTAATACCTCCATCTATATAACCATAACCATCTTCCATACGACTATCCCGTACTCTCAAACAATACACACAGTAAACCTCCAGTCTATATACCCATAACCATCTTCCATAACGACTATCTCTTACTCTCCAAACAATACACACAGTAAACCCTCCATCTATAATTTATACCATAACCATCTTCCATATCGACTATCCCTTACTCTCAAACAATACACCCAGTAAATCTCCATCTATATAACCATAAGCATCTTCCAAACGGCTATCTCTTACTCTCAAACAATACACACACTAAACCTCCATCTATATACCCATAAACCATCTTCCATACGACTATCCCTTACTCTCAAACAATACACACAGTAAACCTCCATCTATATACCCATAACCATCTTCCATACAACTATCCCTTACTCTCAAAAAATACACACAGTAAAACCTCCATCTATATACCCATAACCATCTTCCATACGACTATCCCTTACTCTCAAACAATACACACAGTAAACCTCCATCTATATACCCATAACCATCTTCCATAGACTATCCCGTACTCTCAAACAATACACACAGTAAACCTCCATCTATATACCCATAACCATCTTCCATACGAACTATCCCTTACTCTCAAACAATACACACAGTAAACCTCCATCTATATACCATAACCATCTTCCATACGACTATCCCTTACTCTCAAACAATTACACACAGTAAACCTCCATCTATATACCCATAACCATCTTCCATACGACTATCCCTTACTCTCAAAACAATACACCCAGTAAACCTCCATCTATATACCCATAACCATCTTCCATACAACTATCCCTTACTCTCAAACAATACACACAGTAAACCTCCATCTATATACCCATAACCATCTTCCATACAAACTATCCCTTACTCTCAAACAATACACAGTAAACCCTCCATCTATACCCATACCAAATACCATCTTCCATCAACTATCCCTTACTCTCAAACAATACACACAGTAAACCTCCATCTATATACCCATAACCATCTTCCATACGACTATCCCTTACTCTCAAACCATACACACAGTAAACCTCCATCTATATACCCATAACCATCTTCCATACACGCTATCCCTTACTCTCAAACAATACACACAGTAAACCTCCATCTATATACCCATAACCATCTTCCATACGACTATCCCTTACTCTCAAACAATACACACAGTAAACCTCCATCTATATACCCATAACCATCTTCCATACGACTATCCCTTACTCTCAAACAATAAACACAGTAAACCTCCATCTATATACCCATAACATCTTCCATACGACTATCCCTTACTCTCAAACAATACACACAGTAAACCTCCATCTATATACCCATAACCATCTTCCATACGAATATCCCTTACTCTCAAACAATACACACAGTAAACCTCCATCTATATACCCATAACCATCTTCCATACGACTATCCCTTACTCTCAAACAATACACACAGTAAACCTCCATCTATATACCCATAACCATCTTCCATACGACTATCCCTTACTCTCAAACAATACACACAGTAAACCTCCATCTAGCTACCCATAACCATCTTCCATACGACTATCCCTTACTCTCAAACAATACACAGTAAACCTCCATCTATATACCCATAACCATCTTCCATACGTCTATCCCTTACTCTCAAACAATACACACAGTAAAACTCCATCTATATACCCATAACCATCTTCCATACAACTATCCCTTACTCTCAAACAATACACACAGTAAACCTCCATCTATATACCCATAACCATCTTCCATACGACTATCCCTTACTCTCAAAACAATACACACAGTAAACCTCCATCTTATATACCCATAACCATCGTACATACGACTATCCCTTACTCTCAAACAATACACACAGTAAACCTCCATCTATATACCCATAACCATCTTCCATACGACTATCCCTTACTCTCAAACAATACACACAGTAAACCTCCATCTATATACCCATAACCATCTTCCATCCAAGTATCCCTTACTCTCAACCACTACACACAGTAAACCTCCATCTATATACCCATTACCATCTTCCATACGACTATCCCTTACTCTCAAACAATACACACAGTAAACCTCCATCTATATACCCATAACCATCTTCCATACGACTATCCCTTACTCTCAAACAATACACACAGTAAACCTCCATCTATATACCCATAACCATCTCTTCCATACGACTATCCCTTACTCTCAAACAATTACACCAGTAAACCTCCATCTATATACCCATAACAATCTTCCATACGACTATCCCTTACTCTCAAACAATACACACAGTAAACCTCCATCTATATACCCATAACCATCTTCCATACGACTATCCCTTACTCTCAAACAATACACACAGTAAACCTCCAACTAGATATACACATAACCATCTTACATACGACTATCCCTTACTCTCAAAACAATACACACAGTAAAACCTCCATCTATATATACCCATAACCATCTTCCATACGACTATCCTTACTCTCAAACAATACACACAGTAAACCTCAATCTATATACCATAACCATCTTTCCATCGACTATCCATTCAAACACACACAGTAAACCTCCATCTATACCCATAACCATCTTCCATACAACTCCCTACTCTAAACAATACACACAGTAAACCTCCATCTCATATACCCATAACCATCTTCCATAGACTATCCCTTACTCTCAAACAATACACACAGTAAACCTCCATCCAATACCCCATCGTATAGTATACCCATAACCATCTTCCATACAATACTATCCCTTACTCTCAATCGATATACCAAACAGTACAATTCCCACAGTAAACCTCCATATATATACCCTATTAACCATCTTTCATACGTAACTATCCCTTACTCCTTCCATGACTACTCCAAACAATACACACAGTAAACCTCCATCTATATCATCCATAACCATCTTCCATACGACTATCCCTTACTCTCAAAACAATACAACAGTAAACCTCCATCTATATACCCATAACCATCTTCCATACAACTATCCCTTACTCTCAAACAACTACACACAGTAAACCTCCATCTATATACCCCTAACCATCTTCCATACGACTATCCTTACTCTCAAACAATACACACAGTAAACCTCCATCTATATACCCATAACCATCTTCCATACGGACTATCCCTTACTCTCAAACAATACACACAGTAAACCTCCATCTATATACCATAACCATCTTCCATAAGACTATCCCTTACTCTCAAACAATACACACAGTAAACCTCCATACTATATACCCATAACCATCTTCCATACGGACTATCCCTTACTCTCAAACAATACACACAGTAAACCTCCAATCGTATTATACCCATAACCATCTTCCATACAACTATCCCTTACTCTCAAACAATACACACAGTAAACCTCCATCTATATACCCATAACCATCTTCCATACGACTATCCCTTACTCTCAAACAACTACACACAGTAAACCTCCATCTATATACCCATAACCATCTTCCATACGACTATCCCTTACTCTCAAACAATACACACAGTAAACCTCCATATATATACTCATAACCATCTTCCATACAACTATCCCTTACTCTCAAACAATACACACAGTAAACCTCCATCTATATACCCATAACCATCTTCCATACGACTATCCCTTACTCTCAAACAATACACACAGTAAACCTCCATCTATATACCCATAACCATCTTCCATACGACTATCCCTTACTTTTAAACAATACACACAGTTAACCTCCATCTATATACCAATAACCATCTTCCATACGACTATCCCTTACTCTCAAACAATACACACAGTAAACCTCCATCTATATACCCATAACCATCTTCCATACAACTATCCCTTACTCTCAAACAATACACACAGTAAACCTCCATCTATATACCCATAACCATCTTCCATACGACTATCCCTTACTCTCAAACAATACACACAGTAAACCTCCATCTATATACCCTAACCATCTTCCATACGACTATCCCTTACTCTCAAACAATACACACAGTAAACCTCCATCTATATACCATAACCATCTTCCATACGACTATCCCTTACTCTCAAACAATACAAACAGTAAACCTCCATCTATATACCCATAACCATCTTCCATACGACTATCCCTTACTCTCAAACAATTACACACAGTAAACCTCCATCTATATACCCCTAACCATCTTCCATACGACTATCCCTTACTCTCAAACAATACACACAGTAAACCGCCATCTATTATCCCATAACCAGTCTTCCATCAAACTATCCACTCAAACATACACAGTATAAACTCCATCTATATACCCATAACCATCTTCCATACGACTTATCCCTTACTCTCAAACAATACACACAGTAAACCTCCATCTATATACCCATAACCATCTTCCATACAACTATCCCTTACTCTCAAACAATACACACAGTAAACCTCCATCTATATACCCATAACCATCTCATACGACTATCCCTTACTCTCAAATACACACAGTAAACACCATCTTTTATATTAACCATCTTCCATACGAATATCCCTTACTCTCAAACAATACACACAGTAAACCTCCATATATATACCCATAAACCCATAAAAGATCCCGTACTCTCAAACAATACACACAGTAAACCTCCATCTATATACCCATAACCATCTTCAATGACTATCCCTTACTCTCAAAACAATACACACAGTTAAACCTCCATCTATAATATACCCAGAACCATCTTCCATAACTATCCCTTACTCTCAAACAGACACACAGTAAACCTCCATCCATATACCCATAACCATCTTCCATACGACTATCCCTTACTCTCAAACAAATACACACAGTAAACCTCCATCTATATACCCATAACAATTCCATACACTATCCCTTACTCGAAACAATACACAGTAAACCGCATCTATATACCCATAACCATCTTCCATACGACTAGCCTTACTCTCAAACCATACACTCAGTAAACTCATCTATATACCCATAACCATCTCCATACGACTATCCCTTACTCTCAAACAATACACACAGTAAACCTCCATCTATATACCCAGACCATCTTCATACGACTATCCCTTACTCTCAAACAATAGACACACAGTAAACTCAATTCTATCCATAACCATCTTCCATACAACTATCCCTCTCAAACAATACACACAGTAAACCTCCATCTAATACCCATAACCATCTTTCCATACGACTATCCTACTCTCAAACAATACACAGTAAACCCATCTATATACCCATAACCATCTTCCATACAACTATCCTTACTCTCAAAACACACACAGTAAACCTCCATCTATATTACCCATAACCATCTTCCATAAACGACATCCCATTACTCTCAAAACAATACACACAGTAAACCTTCCATCATATATACCATAACCATCCCTTCAATTCAACTATCCTATCTCAAACAATCACACAGTAAACACCATCTATATACCATAACCATCTTCCATACGACTATCCCTTACTCTCAAACAATACACACAGTAAACCTCCATCTATATATCCATAACCATCTTCCATACGACTATCCCTTACTCTCAAACAATACACACAGCTAAATCTCCATCTAATTACCCATAACCATCTTTCAGACAAGCTATCCGACTCTCAAACAATACACACAGTAAACCTCATCTATACCCATAACCATCTTCCATACGACTATCCTACTCTCAAACAATACACACAGTAAACCTCCATCTATAATTAACAAACCATCTTCCATACGACTATCCCTTACTCTCAAACATACACAGTAAACGCCATCTATATACCAATAACATCTTCCATACGACTATCCCTTACTCTCAAACAATACACACAGTAAACCTCCATCTATACCCATAACATCTTCCTTACGACTCCCCTACTCTCAAACAATAACACAGTAAACCCCATCTATATACCCATAACCATCCCAGACTATCCCTTACTCTCAAACAATACACACAGTAAACCTCCATCTATATACCCTAACCATCTCCAACGACTATCCCTTACAAAACAATACACACAGTAAAACCTCCATCTATATACCCATAACCATCTTCCATACGACTATCCTTACTCTCAAACAATTACACAGTAAACCGTCATATATACCCATAACCATCTTCCATACGACTATCCCTACTCTCAAACAATACACCCAGTAAACCTCCATCTATAAACCCTTAACCATCTTCCATACGACTATCCCTTACTCTCAAACAATACACACAGTAAACGCCTCTATATACCCATAACCATCTTCCATACGACTATCCCTTACTCTCAAACAATACACACAGGTAAACCTCCATCTATATACCAATAACATCTTCCATACGGACTATCCCTTACTCTCAAACAATACACACGTAAACCTCCATCTATATACCATAACCATCTTCCATACAACGATCCCTTACTCTCAAACAATACACACAGTAAACCTCCATCTATATACCCATAACCATCTTCCATACGACTATCCCTTACTCTCAAACAATACACACAGTAAACCTCCATCTATATACCCATAACCATCTTCCATACGACTATCCCTTACTCTCAAACAATACACACAGTAAACCTCCATCTATATACCCATAACCATCTTTCATACAACTATCCCGTACTCTCAAACAATACACACAGTAAACCTCCATCTATATACCCATAACCATCTTCCATATGACTATCCCTTACTCTTCAAACACTACACACAGTAAACCTCCATCTATATACCCATAACCATCTATCATTCTATACCTATCCCTTACTCTCACCACAATACACACAGTACACCTCCATCTATATACCATATAACCATCTTCCATACGACTATCCCTTACTCTCAAACAATACACCACAGAAACCTCCATCTATATACCCATAACCATCTTCCATACGACTATCCCTTACTCTCAAACAATACACACAGTAAAACCTCCATCTATATACCCATAACCATCTTCCATACGACTATCCTTACTCTCAAACAATACACACAGTAAACCTCCATCTATATACCCATAACCATCTTCCTATACGACTATCCCTTACTCTCAAACAAACATACACACAGTAAACCTCCATCTATATACCCATAACCATCTTCCATACAACTATCCCTTACTCTCAAACAATACAACACAGTAAACTCCATCTATATACCCATAACCATCTTCCATACGAACTATCTCTTACTCTCAAACAATACACACTGTAAACCTCCATCTATATACCCATAACCATCTTCCATACGACTATCCCTTACTCTCAAACAATACACACAGTAAACCACCATCTATATACCCATAACCATCTTCCATACGACTATCCCTTTCTCTCAAACAATACACACAGTAAACCTCCATCTAGATACCCATAACCATCTTCCATACGACTATCCTTACTCTCAAACAATACACACAGTAAACCTCCATCTATATACCCATAAACCATCTTCCATACGAGCTATCCCTTACTCTCAAACAATACACACAGGAAACCTCCATCTATATACCCATAATAACCATCTTCCATACACTATCCCTTACTCTCAAACAATACACACAGTAAACCTCCATCTATATACCCATAACCATCTTCCATACGACTATCCCTTACTCTCAAACAATACACACAGTAAACCTCCATCTATATACCCATAACCATCTTCCATACAACTATCCCTTACTCTCAAACAATACACACAGTAAACCTCCATCTATATACCCATAACCATCTTCCATACAACTATCCCTTACTGTCAAACAATTCACACAGTAAACCTCCATCTATATACCCATAACCATCTTCCATACGACTATCCCTTACTCTCAAACAATACACACAGTAAACCTCCATCTATATACCCATAACCATCTTCCATACGACTATCCCTTACTCTCAAACAATACACACAGTAAACCTCCATCTATATACCCATAACCATCTTCCATACGACTATCCCTTACTCTCAAACAATCACACAGTAAACCTCCATCTATATACCCATAACCATCTTCATATACGACTATCCCTTACTCTCAAACAATACACACAGTAAACCTCCATCTATATACCCATAACCATCTTCCATACGACTATCCCTTACTCTCAAACAATACACACAGTAAACCTCCATCTATATATCCATAACCATCTTCCATACGACTATCCCTTACTCTCAAACAATACACACAGTAAATCTCCATCTATATACCCATAACCATCTTTCATACAACTATCCCTTACTCTCAAACAATACACACAGTAAACCTCCATCTATATACTCATAACCATCTTCCATACGACTATCCCTTACTCTCAAACAATACACACAGTAAACCTCCATCTATAATTATACCCATAACCATCTTCCATACGACTATCCCTTACTCTCAAACAATACACACAGTAAACCTCCATCTATATACCCATAACCATCTTCCATACGACTATCCCTTACTCTCAAACAATACACCACAGTCAACCTCCATCTATATACCCATAACCATCTTCCATACGACTATCCCTTACTCTCAAACAATACACACAGTAAACCTCCATCTATATACCCATAACCATCTTCCATACGACTATCCCTTACTCTCAAACAATACACACAGTTAAACCTCCATCTATATACCCATAACCATCTTCCATACGACTATCCCCCTTACTCTCAAACAATACACACAGTAAACCTCCATCTAGATACCCATAACCATCTTCCATACGACTATCCCTTACTCTCAAAACAATACACACAGTAAACCTCCATCTATATACCATAACCATCTTTCCATACGACTATCCCTTACTCTCAAACAATACACACAGTAAACCTCCATCTATATACCCATAAACCATCTTCCATACGACTATCCCTTACTCTCAAACAATACACACAGTAAACCTCCATCTATAATATACCCATATAACCATCTTCCATACGACTATCCCTTACTCTCAAACAAACACATACACACAGTAAACCCTCCATCTATATACCCAATAACCATCTTCCATACGACTATCCTTACTCTCAAACAATACACACAGTAAACCTCCATCTATATACCCATAACCATCTTCCATACAAACTATCCTTACTCTCAAAACAATACACCACAGTAAACCTCCATCTATATACCCATAACCATCTTCCATACGGACTATCCCTTACTCTCAAACAATACACACAGTAAACCTCTCCATCTATATACCCATAACCATCTTCCATACGAACTATCCCTTACTCTCAAACATACACACAGTAAACCTCCATCTATATACCCATAACCATCTTCCAGTACGAACTATCCCTTACTCTCAAACAATACACACAGTAAACCTCCATATCTATATACCCATAAACCATCTTCCATACAACTATCCCCTTACTCTCAAACAATACACACAGTAAACCTCCATCTATATACCCATAACCATTTCCATACAACTATCCCTTACTCTCAAACAATACACACAGTAAACCTCCATCTATATACCCATAACCATCTTCCATACCACTATTCCTTACTCTCAAACAATACACACAGTAAACCTCCATCTATATACCCATAACCATCTTCCATACGACTATCCCTTACTCTCAAAGAATACACACAGTAAACCTCCATCAATATACCTAGAACCATCTTCCATACAGACTATCCCTTACTCTCAAACAATACACACAGTAAACCCTCCATGTATATACCCATAACCATCTTCCATACGACTATCCCTTACTCTCAAACAATACACACAGTAAACCTCCATCTATATACCCATAACCATCTTCCATACGACTATCCCTTACTCTCAAACAATACACACAGAAAACCTCCATCGATAGACGCCCATAACCATCTTCCATACGACTATCCCTTACTCTCAAACAATACACACAGTAAACCTCCATCTATATACCCATAACCATCTTCCATACGACTATCGCTTACTCTCAAACAATACACACAGTAAACCTCCATCTATATACCCATAACCATCTTCCATATGACTATCCCTTACTCTCAAACAATACACACAGTATACCTCAATCTATAATTATACCCATAACCATCTTCCATATGACTATCCCTTACTCTCAAACAATACACACAGTAAAATACCCATAACCATCTTCCATACAACTATCCCTTACTCTCAAACAATACACACAGTAAACCTCCATCTATATACCCATAACCATCTTCCATACGACTATCCATTACTCTCAAACAATACACACAGTAAACCTCCATCTATATAACCATAACCATCTTCCACACAACTATCCCTTACTCTCAAACAATACACACAGTAAACCTCCATCTATATACCCATAACCATCGTCCATACGACTATCCATTACTCTCAAACAATACACACAGTAAACCTCCATCTATATACCCATAACCATCTTCCATACGACTATCCCTTACTCTCAAACAATACACACAGTAAACCTCCATCTATATACCCATAGACCATCTTCCATACGACTATCCCTTACTCTCAAACAATACACACAGTAAACCCTCCATCTATATACCCATAACCATCTTCCATACGACTATCCCTTACTCTCAAACAATACACACAGTAAACCTCCATCTATATACCCATAACCATCTTCCATACGGCTATCCCTTAATCTCAAACAATACACACAGTAAACCTCCATCTATATACCCATAACCATCTTCCATACGACTATCCCTTACTCTCAAACAATACACACAGTAAACCTCCATCTATATACCCATAACCATCTTCCATACAACTATCCCTTACTCTCAAACAATACACACAGTAAACCTCCATCTATATACCCATAACCATCTTCCATACGACTATACTTACTCTCAAACAATACACACAGTAAACCTCCATCTATATACCCATAACCATCTTCCATAGACTATCCCTTACTCTCAAACAATACACACAGTAAACCTCCATCTTATTATACCCATAACCATCTTCCATACGAGGACTATCCCTTACTCTCAAACAATACACACAGTAAACCTCCATCTATATACCCATAACCATCTTCCATACGACTATCCCTTACTCTCAAACAATACACACAGTAAACCTCCATCTATATACCCATAACCATCTTCCATACGGCTATCCCTTACTCTCAAACAATACACACAGTAAACCTCCATCTATAATTATACCCATAACCATCTTCCATACGACTATCCCTTACTCTCAAACAATACACACAGTAAACCTCCATCTATATACCCATAACCATCTTCCATACGACTATCCCTTACTCTCAAACAATACACACAGTAAACCTCCATCTATATACCCATAACCATTTCCATACGACTATCCCTTACTCTCAAAACAATACACACAGTAAACCTCCATCTATATACCCATAACCATCTTCCATACGGTAGTACCTCATCCCTTACTCTCAAACAATTACACACAGTAAACCTCCATCTATATACCCATAACCATCTTCCATACAACTATCCCTTACTCTCAAACAATACACACAGTAAACCTCCATCTATATACCCATAACCATCTTCCATACAACTATCCCTTACTCTCAAACAATACACACAGTAAACCTCCATCTATATACCCATAACCATCTTCCATACGACTATCCCTTACTCTCAAACAATACACACAGTAAACCTCCATCTATATACCCATAACCATCTTCCATACAACTATCCCTTACTTTCAAACAATACACACAGTAAACCCCATCTATATACCCATAACCATCTTCCATACGACTATCCCTTACTCTCAAACAATACACACAGTAAACCTCCATCTATATACCATAACCATCTTCCATACGACTATCCCTTACTCTCAAACAATACACACAGTAAACCTCCATCTATTACCCATAACCATCTTCCATACGACTATCCCTTACTCTCAAACAATACACACATTAAACCTCCATCTATATACCCATAACCATATCCCTTACTCTCAAACAATACACAGTAAACCTCCATCCTATATACCCATAACCATCTTCCATACGACTATCCCTTACTCTCAAAACAATACACACAGTAAACCTCCATCTATATACCCATAACCATCTTCCATACAACTATCCCTTACTCTCAAAAAATACACACAGTAAACCTCCATCTATATACCCATAACCATCTTCCATACGACTATCCCTTACTCTCAAACAATACACACAGTAAACCTCCATCTATATACCCATAACCATCTTCCATACGAATATCCCTTACTCTCAAACAATACACACAGTAAACCTCCATCTATATACCATAACCATCTTCCATACGACTATCCTTACTCTCAAAACAATACACACAGTAAACCTCCATCTATATACCCATAACCATCTTCCATACGACTATCCCTTACTCTCAAACAATACACACAGTAAACCTCCATCTATATACCCATAACCATCTTCCATACAACTATCCCTTACTCTCAAACAATACACACAGTAAACCTCCATCTATATACCCATAACCATCTTCCATACGACTATCCCTTACTCTCAAACAATACACACAGTAAACCTCCATCTATATACCCATAACCATCTTCCATACAACTATCCCTTACTCTCAAACAATACACACAGTAAACCTCCATCTATATATACCCATAACCATCTTCCATACGACTATCCCTACTCTCAAACAATACACACAGTAAACCTCCATCTATATACCCATAACCATCTTCCATACGACTATCCCTTACTCTCAAACAATACACAGTAAACCTCCATCTATATACCCATAACCATCTTCCACACAACTATCCCTTACTCTCAAACAATACACACAGTAAACCACCATCTATATACCCATAACCATCTTCCATACGACTATCCCTTTCTCTCAAACAATACACACAGTAAACCTCCATCTATATGCCCATAAACCATCTTCCATATACGACTATCCCTTACTCTCAAACAATACACACAGTAAACCTCCATCTATATACCCATAACCATCTTCCATACGACTATCCCTTACTCTCAAACAATACACACAGTAAACCTCCATCTATATACCCATAACCATCTTCCATACGACTATCCCTTATTCTCAAACAATACACACAGTAAACCTCCATCTATATACCCATAACCATCTTCCATACGACTATCCCTTACTCTCAAACAATACACACAGTAAACCTCCATCTACATACCCATAACCATCTTCCATACGACTATCCCTTACTCTCAAACAATAAACACAGTAAACCTCCATCTATATACCCATAACCATCTTCCATACGACTATCCCTTACTCTCAAACAATACACACAGTAAACCTCCATCTATATACCCATAACCATCTTCCATACGACTATCCCTTACTCTCAAACAATACACACAGTAAAACTCCATCTATATACCCATAACCATCTTCCATACGACTATCCCTTACTCTCAAACAATACACACAGTAAACCTCCATCTATATACCCATAACCATCTTCCATACGACTATCCCTTACTCTCAAACAATCTATAACCCATACCATCTTCCAATCCCTTACTCTCAAACAATACACACAGTAAAAACCTCCATCTATATACCCTTACCCATCTTACCCATACACTATCCCTTACTCTCAAACAATACACACAGTAAACCTCCATCTATATACCCATAACCATCTTCCATACGACTATCCCTTACTCTCAAACAATACACACAGTAAACCTCCATCTATATACCCATAACCATCTTCCATACGACTATCCCTTACTCTCAAACAATACACACAGTAAACCTCCATCTATATACCCAAAACCATCTTCCATATGACTATCCCTTACTCTCAAACAATACACACAGTAAACCTTCATCTATATACCCATAACCATCTTCCATACGACTATCCCTTACTCTCAAACAATACACACAGTAAACCTCCATCTATATACCCATAACCATCTTCCATACGACTATCCCTTACTCTCAAACAATACACACAGTAAACCTCCATCTATATACCATAACCATCTTCCATACGACTATCCCTTACTCTCAAACAATACACACAGTAAACCTCCATCTATATACCCATAACCATCTTCCATACGCCTATCCCCTTACTCTCAAACAATACACACAGTAAACCTCCATCTATATACCCATAACCATCTTCCATAACGACTATCCCTTACTCTCAACACAATACACACAGTAAACCTCCATCTATATACCCATAACCATCTTCCATACAACTATCCCTTACTCTCAAACAATACACACAGTAAACCTCCATCTATATACCCATAACCATCTTCCATACAACTATCCCTTACTCTCAAACAATACACACAGTAAACCTCCATCTATACCCATAACCATCTTCCATACGACTATCCCTTACTCTCAAACAATACACACAGTAAACCTCCATCTATATACCCATAACCATCTTCCATACGACATCCCTTACTCTCAAACAATACACACAGTAAACCTCCATCTATATACCATTAACCATCTTCCATAACTATCCCTTACTCTCAAACAATACACACAGTAAACCTCCATCTATATACCATAACCATCTTCCATACCTATCCCTTACTCTCAAACAATACACACAGTAAACCTCCATCTATATACCCATAAACCATCTTCCATACGACTATCCCTTGACTCTCAAACAATACACACAGTAAACCTCCATCTATATACCCATAACCATCTTCCATACGACTATCCCTTACTCTCAAACAATACACACAGTAAACCTCCATCTATATACCCATAACCATCTTCCATACGACTATCCCTTACTCTCAAACAATACACACAGTAAACCTCCATCTATATACCCATAACCATCTTCCATACGACTATCCCTTACTCTCAAACAATACACAGTAAACCTCCATCTATATACCCATAACCATCTTCCATACGACTATCCCTTACTCTCAAACAATACACACAGTAAACCTCCATCTATATACCCATAACCATCTTCCAATACGACTATCCCTTACTCTCAAACAATACACACAGTAAACCTCCATCTATATACCCATAAACCATCTTCCATACGGACCTATCCCTTACTCTCAAACAATACACACAGTAAACCTCCATCTATATACCCATAACCATCTTCCATAGCTATCCCTTACTCTCAAACAATACACACAGTAAACCTCCATCTATATACCCATAACCATCTTCCATACGACTATCCCTTACTCTCAAACAATACACACAGTAAACCTCCATCTATATACCCATAACCATCTTCCATACGACTTATCCCTTACTCTCAAACAATACACACAGTAAACCTCCATCTATATACCCATAACCATCTTCCATACGACTATCCCTTACTCTCAAACAATACACACAGTAAACCTCCATCTATATACCCATAACCATCTTCCATACGACTATCCCTTACTCTCAAACAATACACACAGTAAACCTCCATCTATATACCCATAACCATCTCCATACGACTATCCCTTACTCTCAAACAATACACACAGTAAACCTCCATCTATATACCCATAACCATCTTCCATATACAACTATCCCTTACTCTCAAACAATACACACAGTAAACCTCCATCTATATACCCATAACCATCTTCCATACGACTATCCCTTACTCTCAAACAATACACACAGTAAACCTCCATCTATATACCCATAACCATCTTCCATACGACTATCCCTTACTCTCAAACAATACACACAGTAAAACCTCCATCTATATACCCATAACCATCTTCCATACGACTATCCCTTACTCTCAAACAATACACACAGTAAACCTCCATCTATATACCCATAACCATCTTCCATACGACTATCCCTTACTCTCAAACAATACACACAGTAAACCTCCATCTATATACCCATAACCATCTTCCATACGACTATCCCTTACTCTCAAACAATACACACAGTAAACCTCCATCTATATACCCATAACCATCTTCCATACGACTATCCCTTACTCTCAAACAATACACACAGTAAACCTCCATCTATACCCATAACCATCTTCCATACGACTATCCCTTACTCTCAAACAATACACACAGTAAACCTCCATCTATATACCCATAACCATCTTCCATACGACTATCCCTTACTCTCAAACAATACACACAGTAAACCTCCATCTATATACCCATAACCATCTTCCATAACGACTATCCCTTACTCTCAAAACAATACACACAGTAAACCTCCATCTATATACCCAGAACCATCTTCCATGACTATCCCTTACTCTCAAACAATACACACAGTAAACCTCCATCTATATACCCATAACCATCTTCCATACGACTATCCCTTACTCTCAAACAATACACACAGTAAACCTCCATCTATATACCCATAACCATCTTCCTTACGACTATCCCTTACTCTCAAACAATACACACAGTAAACCTCCATCTATATACCCATAACCATCTTCCATACGACTATCCCTTACTCTCAAACAATACACAGTAAACCTCCATCTATATACCCATAACCATCTTCCATACGACTTATGCCTTACTCTCAAAACAATACACACAGTAAACCTCCATCTATATACCCATAACCATCTTCCATACGACTATCCCTTACTCTCAAACAATACACACAGTAAACCTCCATCTATATACCCATAACCATCTTCCATACGACTATCCCTTACTCTCAAACAATACACACAGTAAACCTCCATCTATATACCCATAACCATCTTCCATACGACTTATCCCTTACTCTCAAACAATACACACAGTAAACCTCCATCTATATACCCATAACCATCTTCCATACGACTATCCCTTACTCTCAAACAATACACACAGTAAACCTCCATCTATATACCCATAACCATCTTCCATACGACTATCCCTTACTCTCAAACAATACACACAGTAAACCTCCATCTATATACCCATAACCATCTTCCATACGACTATCCCTTACTCTCAAACAATACACACAGTAAACCTCCATCTATATACCCATAACCATCTTCCATACGACTATCCCTTACTCTCAAACAATACACACAGTAAACCTCCATCTATATACCACTAACCATCTTCCGTACGACTATCCCTTACACTCAAACAATACACACAGTAAACATCCATCTATATACCCATAACCATCTTTCATACAACTATCCCTTACTCTCAAACAATACACACAGTAAACCTCCATCTATATACTCATAACCATCTTCCATACGACTATCCCTTACTCTCAAACAATACACACAGTAAACCTCCATCTATACCCATAACCATCTTCCATACGACTATCCCTTACTCTCAAACAATACACACAGTAAACCTCCATCTATATACCCATAACCATCTTCCATACGGACTATCCCTTACTCTCAAACAATACACACAGTAAACCTCCATCTATATACCCATAACCATCTTCCATACAACTAATCCCGTACTCTCAAAAATACACACAGTAAACCTCCATCTATATACCCATAACCATCTTCCATACGACTATCCCTTACTCTCAAACAATACACTCCAGGAAACCATACCATCTATAACCCATAACCATCTTCCATCAACTATCCCTTACTCTCAAACAATAACTCTGCACAGTAAACGCTCCATCTATTTATACCCATAACCATCTTCCATACGACTATCCCTTACTCTCAAACAATACACACAGTAAACCTCCATCTATATACTAACATACCATCTTCCATACGACTATCCCTTACTCTCAAACAATACACACAGTAAACCTCCATCTATATATCCATAACCAGCTTCCATACGATATCCCTTACTCTCAAACCATTACACACATCCATCTATTATCCCATAACTCTTCATACGACTTATCCCTTACTCTCAAACCGACACACAGTAAACCTCCACCATAATACCCATAACCATCGTTTCCATTACACTATCCCTTACTCTCAAAACAATACACACAGTAAACCTCCATCTATATACCCATAACCATCTTCCAATACAACTATCCATGTATCTCTGTGGGTTCCTCACCCCTGCACAGCTTCTCACTCGGTACAGGGTTGCCGTGAGCCCATTTATCGAATATTTTTCACATATGTGGGAGGTTTCCCCCATACAACAGTTCCCGAAAAAAGTAGTCAAAAGCTTTTCTCAAACTTACACACAGTAAACCTCCATCTATATACCCATAACCATCTCATTTATCTCCCTCTGTTCTAACTCTATTACAATAATCAGTGTTCTTCAAAGCTTTCAGTGTATACCTCCTCCCTTTCAGAGAGTGGGGGTCAATCGTCTTTCAACACATTCCTACCCCTACTCTGTATAACTCTCTATCTCAAAAGTGAATCGAGTTTTCCAGTCTTTCTTCTACTCAACAAGTAAGCTCTGGAACTCTGTCTTTCCCTCATCCTATATCTTAAACTACTTCAACCTCTGTGTGTCTAGACATTTTTACTCTAACGTAATTTGAATTAGGCTCTCTATCACTCTTTCAACTTTGTGGAAGACACTTGTTACAGGCAGCTTTGCCTTTTGCCTCCTTCATGCATAAAGAAAGAACACATTAGTCCTCTGATTCGTAGAGGACCTTCTAACACTGAATAAAATGGTTTTATGTTATCCAGAATATAGTTAAAAGCGGGTCTTCGATTACCGACTGGTATATATTGTACATCGGCTGGTCGTAAACAAGTAAATACCATTTATATCGAGAGAGAGAGAGAGAGAGAGTTAGAGTACAAAGGAAATCAAGCAACAACAGGTCTAGTGACCCTTCTAGGCTGCTTGTCCTCCAAAACACTGAGGATCAAGTGTCCAAACAGTGGTTTAGAGTGGGTAAGGGAACATTGGAAAGGGAACTACTGCCCTGGAACTAATTTCCGTGGCAGGATTAGGAAGTTAGTAGGGGACAGATGGGTTAGTAACTGAGGGGGGGATAAAATAAAGTTATTCATTTACAAACGCAGTCAGTCGCGGGTTTGATGCGAGATATTTGTCTAATCGGAGTTTAAATGAATCAACGGTGCTGCAGTCTATAACGTCTCGGGGAAGCTTTTCCACAAGTTGACAACTCGATTGAAGAAGAAATTCTTAGATTCGTGTGAGTTAAAAGATTTACCAATAATTTTCCAACCGTTTCCCCGCGTGTAATTAGATTGGTCGATAGTGAAGTACTTACTACAGTTCATATTGTCGATGCCTTTGATGATTTTGAACACTTGAATTAAGTCACCTCTTAATCTGCGCTGGGTTAAAGGAAATAGATTTAATTCTCTAAGACGCTCTTCGCTCTTCGCATGGTTTGTTCTTTAGGCTAGGTATCATTTTGGTAACTCTATGTTGAACTCGTTCTAGCTTGTTTATATCTTTTTGGTAATAAGGGCACCAGGATTGAACGCAGTATTCCAGAAGAGGGCGGACTAAGGAATTGTAAAGGGTTAGGATAACTTCTTTGGATTTATGCTCAAATGACCTGCCTATAAACCCAATTATTTTGTTTGCCTTCTTAACAACTTCTGAACATTGTTGACTCGGTTTTAGGTTACTCGATACTCGATATTGTTACTCCCAGATCGGTTTCTCTGTTTACATTCTTAAGCTGAGTGCCATTCATCGAATAGTTTGCTTTCTCATTTAGGTATCCGATATGTAGTACTTTACATTTATCCGCATTGAAATTAATTTGCCAAATTTGGGCCCAACATAACAATTTATCTAGATTGTGTTGCATATCGTCAACTTGTTCTTTTGAGAGTACGCTATTTGCCATTTTTGTATCGTCAGCAAATTTTGAGATTGTACAGGTGAGACCCTCATCTATGTCGTTGATGTAAATTAGAAAGATAATTGGTCCTAGTACCGATCCCTGGGGTACCCCGCTACTTACATTGGTCCATTTAGATGCCTTACCGTTTATGACTACTCTTTGCTTTCTATCGCTGAGCCAATTTTCTATCCATTTCAACACACCGTCTTGTATTCCATGCGCTTTTAGTTTTAGCAGTAAACGTTTGTGGGGAACTTTGTCAAAGGCCTTTTGAAAATCAAGGTATATAATATCTACAGCTTACTCTCATCGTAGAGGTTGAGGATATCGTGGAAGAAGTCTAAGAGGTTTGTTAAACAGGAACGTTTTTTACGAAAGCCGTGTTGAGTATCTTTAAGTAAGTTATTTGCCTCTAAGTGATTTACGAGTCTGTCTCTTATGACCGTTTCTAGCATTATACATACAATTGAGGTTAAGCTAATCGGACGATAGTTACTGGGTAGGGATTTGCTGCCTTTTTTTAATATCGGTGTTACGTTGGCTAGCTTCCACTGATCAGGCATAGTCCCAGACTGCAAGGATTCATTGAATAGCAATGTCAGTGGTTTGGAGAGCTCATCCTTAGCTTCCTTTAGAACTCTAGGCGAGATTGTATCAGGTCCAGGCGTTTTATTTACCTTGAGTTTATCTAAACAATTCAATACTTCTCTCTCTGTAACGGTGATATTGCTTAGAACATCTGAATTATCAATCTGAATCGGCGATGGTGTAGGGATATCACTGAGGTCTTCGGTTGTAAAAACTGATGCAAAGAAGGTATTGAGGGGATTACTCATTTGTACTTCGTCTTTGGTGTATTCTCCATTTTCATCGACTAACGATCCAACAGTTGAAGTAACTACTGTTTTCTTTCTGATATAACTATAGAATTCTTTCGGGTCTGTTTTACTTTGATTCACAACATGTAACTCCAGGGTCTTTTTACTTTGAGAGAGAGAGAGAGAGAGAGCTACATTGAGTTACATACATAGCTACACAGACTGCACATACCTTGTGGTCCCTACCAGCAGTCCAGACTTAATGCTAACATAGAATTTGCTACTAAGTGGATGGTAAGGATAGCAAAGCAGGAGAGAGCAGAGTCGCTCTCTGAAGAGTATGTGTGTGTGTTTGTGTGTGAGAGAGAGAGAGAGTTTGTGTGTGTGTGTGTGTGAGAGAGAGAGAGCGAGCGAAAGTGTGTGTGTGTGTAATTCACCGAACTAACATAGAATTTGCTACAAAGTGGATGGTAAGGATAGCAAAGCAGGAGAGAGCAGAGTCGCTCTCGCATCTAAAGAGAGAGAGAGAGAGTGTGTGTGAGAGAGAGAGTTACAAGGGGTTATAAGGAATAGCTAGTATCTCAGAGACCTTGCAGTCCATTCCGAGGCTATACTCGAAGTGGAAGGAGAGTGAGACTGTTTAGTGCACTACACTCTTTACAGAGTGTGCAAAATACTATCTACTTTTCTTGAACTGTTCTACTGAAGAACTATTTACAACTTCGGAGGGAAGTTTGTTCCAGGTAGAACAGCTCTTATAATTATGTGAACATTTTTCCACAGATACTAGTGCTGAACCTTTTTAATGGTAACTTACAGCCATGGTTGCGAGTTGGATCCGTATTGAGACTAAACATTTTGCTATAATGAACATTGCCACACCCATTAGGTATTTAAAAAACTTCAATGAGCTGACCTCGTAGTCTGTGTCTGTCCAATGGGAAGAGATCAAGAGCTCTCAACCAGGTCCTCATAGCTCATTCTTCTAAGCGATGGAATAAACTCTGTAGCCCTAGTCTTGTACTCTTGCCAGTCGCTCTATATCTTTCCAGAGTGCTGGAGACCAGAATTAAGGGGAGATTTCCACTTGCTTTTATATTTTAAGACGTTCGCCCCATTAGTTTGACGATTTTAAGAACTTTCGCCCCATTTATGTCACTTTTAAGATCTTTCGTGCCATATAGGTGTCGATTTGTTCCTGGCGAGCGATAGCGACCCTGTAATGTAAAAGGAACCGGCCTTCGGCCGGGAAATTTTTCTGCCGAAAAATTTACAAATTTATCTTGAAAGGGGGTCTAGGGGGAGTAATTTTAAGCTTGATGGAAGTCTAGGGAACAAACTAGAAACCTCCCCTTAAACAGCATACTCCAGGAAAGGCCGTATCAGAGTATTGTAATGTGTGAGGGCTATTTCCTTGTTTATATACTTAAATTGCCTCTTAATAGTGTCCAATAATTTCTGAGTATTCTTCTCTACTTCAATGCACTGCTTGGAAAACTTTAGGTCACTGCTAATCAGAACACCAAAATCCTTTTCCAAGTCAGTCACTTCCAGAGGCATGCCCAACAGTGAATAGCTGAATTGGTGTTTACTTGGCCGATATACATCACCTTGCACTTTTTCCAAGTATAGAGGCATCTGCCATGTCCCCCGACCATTCACCCAGTCTGTTGAGGTCCATCCTGAGCTGTTCAAACCCTTTTGGGTCTTAACACTATTCCAAGTTTTATGTCATCTGCAAACTTGGAGATCACACTCAACAGACCCAATATGGATTTTATTGACATATATGATAAACAGTAATGGGCCAAGGACAGATCCCTGTGGAACTCCAGAATTGACTGAAGTCCACTCAGAAGAAACACCATTGATTACCACTCGTTGTTTGTCTACCTGTTAGCCACCTTTCTATCCAATTTTGTGTCCTCTGTATTGATACCTAGCACACTCACTTTGACATTAGATGATCACTTTGTCAAAAGCGTTGAAAATCTAAGTAAAGGATGTCTATGGCTCCACTTTTGTCGTACTCACTCAGCATTCATGGACAAATTCCAGCAAATTGGTAAGACATGATCGGTGTCGCCTGAATCCATGTTGAGCATCTGTAATTAATATGTGGATTTCTAGGTAGTCAACTATCTTGTCTACTAGTATCCCTTCTAAGAGTTTTACTATGATAGAAAACAAGCTAATTGGCCCATAATTCTTGGGACACTCACGATCCCCTTTCTTAAAGATTTGGGTCACATTGGCCAATTTCCAGTCTTCAGGGACCTCTCCATTTTTCTAGTGATTTATTGAAGATGTCTGCTAAGAAAGGTGCGATTTTAGCTCGCACTTCATTTACAACTCGAGGTAGAAAGCCATCTTGGCCGGATGACTTGAACCTACTTTAACTTATCTATTCTTTTTGCTACATCCTCTGGGGTACATCTGATTCTGCTAATAACGTTCACCCCTCAGCACTAAGCACTTGGCATGTCACTGTTATTTTTCCCTTGTGAATACTGAAGCAAAATAGTCGTTTAGGGATTTAACTATATCAGTGTCATAGGTTTTGTAGTTGGCCTGTTGGATCGTTTAAGAGGTCCAATGCTAGAGTCTAATGAGCGAGTTTTTGTGTGTGTGTGGTGTGTGTGTGTGTGTGTTTGTGTGTGTGTTTTAAAGATGATGAAGAAGAGAGAGCGGACAGATACACAGCGTAAGACTAAGAAAAATACTTTAAATCTTGGGTAAGGTTTGCGATACCCGCGGGCGCGCAGCATGTGGATCGGGATGGGTCCCCATGGAATAAAGTGCCAAGTGCTTATGGCCCAGTCCTGGGTTCATGGCTTGAGCCTTCCTCAATCCAAAAGCTTTTCGGCTATTCCAATGGAGAATGATTTAGCGTGGTCCCTCTCTAGCCAAGCTGGTTCACTCTCACCGTGTGTTAGCCTACACGTTGTATCACCAGTGCATCTGCATATGTACTATATTCTGAACTCAAGCAACCCAGTCGCCAAACTCGCATGGAACTTCATAGTTAAGCTTAAAATGTAGTACTATACCTAGGCACTCTAGATAATTCATTCTCAGGACTGAAATTAATCAAAAAAAACATTAACTATTATAATCATTAAGCACACACACACACAACACACAAACACACTTTTCACATGGAGAGCGACTATAAACTAAACTTCTATCCACGGTATTTCTAAACTAATTTATTTACTATACAGCCTCAGTGATAAAGAATAATGCCTGTGTTCCATTAATGACGCGCTCTCCCCAGATAATTATATGTAATTAAACTAATTGGTCATTACAGATTTTCAATTACCTACAAAATTAGGCCCACACGTTAATGTCAACACTCACGCTAACTACATTGTTATCAATATCATAGAATAAACAATAAAATATCCTAAATTATGACTTTTTAATACATCATCCAGTATTACGCTTTCGTATTTCCACTATATAATGATACATATATATATATATTCTGACATACGGAGCCCTGTATGTTAATTTAAGAGTTAGAATTAAGAGTTGAAGGAGCCAAACTACCCAAACGGTGAAGCAGACTAGCGAGCGAACGAGCGAGTGGGCAAACCAGCTCGCCCCATACCAGCACACTAGCCTTCACACCTGCGTGCGTCATAGGGGACCCTGCAAACTACCCCGATGACCGGACACGATGACGTATGTTCGACGCCAGGAGCTGTGAGTGGACCAGGCACCTGTTATGCGACTCGAGGAGCTATGATTGGAGCAGGCACCAACCCCCGCCTCCTGATTCGTTCCTACACCATCATTGTTTGGTATATAAGACCCGAGTTGTGGGCATTCAAATCAGTCTCATTTGGAGTTGGGGAAGGTGAACTTGCAGCTGGAGGAAGACGGGGTGAAGTATTATAATGGGATTGTGACTGTCAGTCAGATTATATAAATGTGTGTTAAGTGTGTTCGGTGTAAACACTTACGTTATGTTGGTTAGTGAGATATGTGATTGGGAATTAACGTGAACGCTACTATTATGTGTTTAACTATTTTATTGCGAATTAACGTGAACGCTACTATTATGTGTTTAACTATTTGATTGCGAATTAACGTTAACGCTACTATTATGTACGTAACTATTTGATTGGGAATTAACGTTAACGCTATTATTATGTACTTAACTATTTTAGTTGCCTAACTTGTGGATTAAAGCAACTCTTTAAGTAATTGGGTTATGATGAAAGTAATCTATCTATCTATCTAAGTAAGTAATACTATTGTTTTATATTAATACTTACGAGTTCTTTCATTTTCTTTGAATTAAGCTTACATTGCTTAACGGTGCTTAGTACGGTGATACTATTGTCTCATATTAGTAATATCGCCTTAGACTAACATGGCTGTGTTAATATTACTTATTGTGATTTCCTAAGCTGAAGAAAATTCTTTTAGCTTCAAAATATTATTTTTGCTTTTCATATTATTTGAGTGAGACCTGAATCGAATCTATGAAGCGATCCTGTAACTTTATTTACTCATAATCAAACCTCAATGTTACGTGGTTAAGAAATACATTTAACTAATTATTAAATATATATCTAACTTTTTATGTGACTTTGATATTAATCCTGATGATAATAATAATATAATACTGTTAACGTAAGACAAGAACCAAGAATAATTACATTAATATAAATAAAAGGACATATAAGAAAACTATCTATTCATTTCAAAAAGGGTAAGAGACAGAAATATTCTTACTTTAATATTTATCTTTCAAGACTTTTTATAGAATTAATAGTCCTTCTTTAGCTATTAACTTATTCGGTTCATAACCATAGCCTACTAAGATTCGGTTAAATAATATTTCTTTATAAATACTACATGACTTTAATTAGTTTCAGTATTTTTCATAATAAAGAGTATCAGTCAATAAAGGATACTAAGTCCTAAGATCCAAAAGGAAAGGAAGCAACAACAGGAAATAATTTTATTAGATTTTACTTTTGTTTTGCCTTCAGCTGACTGATACCTTAATATATATCTCTGTGCTATCTAGATTCATCAAGTTAACCACTTGAGGATCAGGATACGTAACAATATATATATATATATATAGATATATATATATATATTATCTATATATACAGTATATATATATATATATTTATATATAAGATATATATATATGTGTATATATATATATATACAGTATATCTATATTATATATATATATAATATATCTATTTATATATATCTATATATATAATATATACATTATATATATTTATATATATATATACTGTATATACATATATATATAAATATATATATATCTTATATTACTGTATATATATATATATATATATTATATATATATAATATATATATACTGTATATAAAAATATATATATATATATATAATATTATATATATATATATATACAGTATATACTGTATATATATATATATATACTGTATATATATATATATATATAGATAGATAGATAGAGAGATAGAGAGAGATAGATAGATAGAGAGATAGAGATAGATAGATAGATAGATAGAGATATAGAGAGAGATAGATAGATAGATAGATAGATAGATGGATAGAGATAGATAGATATATACAGTAGATACATTTACAGTATGTACATTTTTTGGTAGGTGCCTCCGAAATTGCAGGCTTGCTATTGCTCACTACGAAAAAAAAAAAATC
Organism: Paralithodes platypus; assembly: GCA_032716605.1. Classification (NCBI taxonomy): domain Eukaryota; kingdom Metazoa; phylum Arthropoda; class Malacostraca; order Decapoda; family Lithodidae; genus Paralithodes; species Paralithodes platypus. Next base: position 14,979,685 of record CM064526.1, read on the forward strand.
TATAGCATGAAAGGTCTTAACATTGACAAAGAGTTGGTGCGAAAGGCTTTAATATCTCAAGACCATTGGGTATAAACATGGGGGAGAAGGGTATTCAGAAAAACACCCTCTTAACTGTATTATGCTTCTAAATTATGGAAATATGATAGTAAAGAAGTAATAAGGTTTATGGTTAAGTCTGCCTGTGAGCGTTAGTATTAAGGGGGGTCACCGGCTTTTTTTATCTTTCACTCCTTTTCTCTCTTTCCCTGGCTTGTATCCATTTGGCCCTATTCAGCCAACTGTGTTAAGACGTTTATCCCCATCCAGGTGTCGATTTTTTTCTGGCAAGCGATAGCGAGCCAGCATTGTATGGAGAAATCCGGCTTCGCCGGAGACATTTTTCTATCGAAAAAATGTACAAATTTAGCTTGCTGTCAAAACAAAAATATATATATGCTGGCTCGCTACCGCTCGCCAGGAAAATATTGACACCTGGATGGGGGTAAACGTCTTAAAATAGTAGGCTGAATGGGGCCGAATGAATACAAACTAAAGAGAGAGGGAGAGAAAGATAAAAAAATCGAGGTGGGCTCCCTTAAGGTATTATGTTGGTAATATGGCTGTCTATCCTGTCACCGTACAACCAATGGTATACTGTCAACACTGTACGTCCGCTGAAATAACTAAATCAATACATATATAAATAAAACTCCCCACCGCACCCCTACCTGATTTAATGACCCTGCTTTTACTTTTATATTGGCAAACCTTAGATGATTTGACTGGGATTGGAAAGGCCCTCGATGAATGGAATGGCTAGTATTTGTTTTACTGAACCTTCTTCTGACTTCCACAATATTTCCCTTACCCTAATACAGCCGTTAAGTGATAACCAGAATAACCAGGAATATTGTATTCTTCTATAGACTGTAAGAAGTGAAGGGGAGGAAAGATGTATATACAATACTGTACTCTCAAACGAACATGTAAAAGATATGCAAAATAACATAGATAAGCTATCAAGTTGGGCTCAAATATGGCAAATGAGTTTTAATGCGGATAAATGTAAAGTACTCCATATCGGGACCCGAAATGAGAAAGCAAACTATTCAATGAATGGCACTCAGCTTAAGAGTGTAGACAGAGAAACAGATTTGGGAGTAACAATATCGAGTAACCTAAAACCCAGTCAACAATGTTCAGAAAGTTATTAAGAAGGCTAATTAAATAATTGGCTTTATAGGCAGGTCATTCGAGCATAAATCCAAAGATTTAATCCTCACACTTTATAATTCCCTAGTGAAGGCTAGTCCGTCCTCTTCTGGAATATTGCGTTCAATCCTGGTGCCCCTACTACCAAACAGATATCGATAAACTTGAACGAATTCAGCGTAGAGTTACCAAAATGATACCTAATCTAAGAAACAAACCATACAAGGAGCGTCTTAGATAATTAAGTTAATTTCCTTTAACCCAGCGAAAATTAAGAGGTGACCTAATTCAAGTCTTCAAAATCATCAAAGGCATGACAATATGAACTGTAATAAGTACTTTACGATCGACCAATCAAACTACACACAGGGAAATGGTTTAACTCGCACGAGTCTACGAATTTCTTCTTCAATCGAGTTGTAAACTTGTGGAATGGACTTCCTTGAGATGTTATAGACTGCAGCACCGTTGATTCATTTAAACATCGCCTAGACAAGCACCTCGCCTTAACCCGCTGAGTACCAGCTAAATATTTATAAATGTACCACCCAGGACCGGCTGATTCTGATTTTTTGTTTTATTCCAGAAACAATAGCGAATGGGTTAGGAATGAAGGAAAACCCACGAAAAAACGATAAAAAAACTCAAAAAATGGTCCTACAGAGCCCCCGAAAACGGATTTTACAAGAGTAAAAAATTGAAGGCAATTTCCCCAAAAAAACATGTTTTTGCGCGCTCACGCTCACGCGCACACGGTTGGACTTTGAGAGTTTTCAACCATCGGCATGGGTGCGTGGGATACTTACACAGTTCCCATACAAATCTGAGCCCTCTAGGTGCCATAGGACCGGAGTAATTAGGACCGGAGTGACACTGACGCAGACGTCTGCGTCGCTGGGGTTTAGCGTTACATACATTACCGACGCACTGTTTGCGTCGCTGGGGCTCAGTGGGTTAAACCCGCGACTGATTAAATTTGTAAATTAATTACCTTTTTCTCAGATACATCATGTTATGTTATTAACCCAATTGTTTTCCTATTAACATCTAACCCTGCCAAGGACATTGGTCTTAAGGTAGTGCTTCCCTCTCCAATTTTCCCTTAATTGTATTCTAGCTATGTTTAGACGATTGTGTCAGTTTAAGAAGGATCTATATGGTAGTAAAATGGGTAAAGTGAGATAGTTCGAAGCCTGTCAATTGCTGGAACCCTTTTGAAATGAATATAATCGTCTAATAGTAGCCAAAATAAAGTTAAAAGGACGGCACTGGTACTGAGAGGGTTAATTTCAACACGGTTAATCCTTTGAAGATTAAGACGCATTTTGACAGTTTATTCTGGCTATCATTAGACGAATTTATAGAGTTCAGGAAGGATCTGTGGGAATCATAAGGGTAAAAAGTATCTCAATTAACGCTCTTACTTCCATATGCCCTTCCTAATCTGAATAATATTGTCTAATAATAGCCAGGAAACAGAACAGAAATGCGTAATGGGATCTTGAAAGGTTTGATTGAGATAGATGTTACTCCTTTGGCTTCAGAGGTCTTTACTAACCCGTTCAGCACCAGTCACGTCCTTATCATTATATTCTGGCAACTTCTAGACGATATTAATCAGCTTAGGAAGGACTTCTACCCATGAAAAGGCAGTAGACTATCTCAATTAATCCTTTTAGCTAGCATATATCCTTCCTAAGCTTATCAAAATCGTCTAAATGTTGCTGAACCCCAATAAATAAGACGTCACCGGTACTATATGGGATAACTTGGGTAAAATCACCCTTTATACCGGTGTAGTGAAAGGGTTAAGGGGTAGGTAGTCGCTTTTTATGGACCTCCTTCTCCCTCATGTTTAGCATATTACTGTTGAGATTTTAAAACCTTCTATCCATTAGTTTGTCGATTTTAAGACCTTTTCGTCTCATTTTTTTGTCAATTATAAGAAATGTGCCAATTAGGTGTCGATTTTTTCCTGGAGAGCGATAACGAGCCTATAATTTTAGAAGGAACCGACCTTCGGCTGGGACATTTTTCTACCGAAAAATGTACAAATTTATCTAGGGGATGTTATTTTAAGGTTGATGGATGTTTAGCAAGGAAATTATAAAAATAAGTAAATTGATAAATACATAGACCACTGGACTGGTAATCCAATGGACCCAGGTTCGAATCCCGATATGTCAATGGGAAGATATTATTGGGATGGAATTTGTGCTGTACCTAGTATCAGTGCATTACCACAAAGACCACCGAAACGCCAAATAAAAAAAAACTCATTGTTCCCTGATTAAATAGCACTGTATGAATATTCCCATATTTAAAATATGCCTAATGAGTTAATTGCTCAATAGGTGGCGTTCTGAGAGTGAGGGTCCGAGTCTAGGGGATGAGACAGTGAAGCACTGGAGCGAGGCAGCTTCAGAGATGGGGCTGTTTCAAGCCGTATCTCACTCCCTAGACTGGAATGAGACCTCGCGGGCTTCACCATGTTGAGCGGTAGAATGTACAGGCTCTCAGCCTATGCCCGAGAGGGAGTAGTTGGAATATGGGGAAAAAAAAAAAAAAAAATCACGGCACTGTCACGCTATTCTGGCTAACAGTAGACGATTTTGATTAGCTTTGGAGGGAACAGTAGGAATGAAATGGGTAAACGCTGTCTGGTTCAAGTTTGTATTTATGTAACTATACTATTATTTATTTATTTATTATTATTTTTTTAAGTTTCCTCCTTAAACCTCTTCAATATCAAGCTTAAAAAATACCCCAAAGGCCCCCCCTTCGAGATACATTTCTGCATTTGTTGGTACAAAAATGTCTGGCCGGGCCTAAATATGAGGGAGAAGGGGGTCCAGAAAAAAATATCCTTAATTATGTTCTGACTATCAATAGACTATTTTCTGAGCTTGTAAAGCGTCTATGGGAGTCAAAGGGTTAAGGGAGCCCACCTCGCTTTGTTTTCTCTTTCTCTCCCTCTCTCTTTGGCTTGTATCCATTCGGCCCCATTCAGCCTACTGTTTTTAAGACGTTTACCCCCATCCAGGTGTCAATATTTTCCTGGCGAGCGGTAGCGAGCCAGCATATACAGTATATATATATATGTATGTTTTGACAGCAACCTAATATTTTACATTTTTCGATAGAAAAATTTCTCCGGCGAAGCCGGATTTCTCCATACAATGCTGGCTCGCTATCGCTCGCCAGGAAGAAATCGACGCCTGGATGGGGATAAACGTCTTAAAACAGCTGGCTGGATGGGGCCGAATGGATACAAGCCAGGGAAAGAGAGAAAAGGAGAGTAAGAGAAAAAAGCCGGTGACCCCCCTTAAGTTTTTTTTCCGGATCCACTTATCATGCATGTTTAGCCCTATTAGTTTGGGAGTTTAAGACTTTCGCCCCATTAGTTTGGCAATTTGAATACTGTTCACCCAATTTGTTTGTAAATTTGAAGACTTTTGTGCCATTTAGGTGTCGATTTTATCCTAGCGAGCGATAGAGAGCCTGCAATTTATGACGAAAAAAAGGCACAAATTTATCTCCAGAGGAGGTCTTGGGGGAGATTTGTTAAGCTTGATGGAAGTCTAGGGAGGAAACTTTAATATAATAATAATAATAATAATAAATAAATAGATAAATAAATAGTGCACATAGTATATCCCTATAAAGGTCAGTTAGTAGTAATAAATCCACCTATTATAGAGATAACAAGGTAAATCCACCTATTATAGAGATAACAAGGTAAATCCACCTATTATAGAGATAACAAGGTAAATCCACCTATTATAGAGATAACAAGGTAAATCCACCTATTATAGAGATAACAAGGTAAATCACTACAATAATACCCAATAATGTTATATCACTGTGTATGTCCTTTATGTGTAGTGTATTTAACCTTTCCAATACCATGACACTTGTTTACATTATATTCTCAATAATACCCAATAATGTTATATCACTGTGTATGTCCTTTATGTGTAGTGTATTTAACCTTTCCAATACCATGACACTTGTTTACATTATATTCTCAATAATACCCAATAATGTTATATCACTGTGTATGTCCTTTATGTGTAGTGTATTTAACCTTTCCAATACCATGACACTTGTTTACATTATATTCTCAATAATACCCAATAATGTTATATCACTGTGTATGTCCTTTATGTGTAGTGTATTTAACCTTTCCAATACCATGACACTTGCTTGCATTATATTCTCAATAATACTATACCATTTTATTCAGCTTTGAAAGGACCTGGAGGCAATGAAGGGGGTAATAACTAAATGTGTCCATTAACTCCTTCTTAAGCCGAGAAAAAATTACAATATTAGCCAGAACAAAATCAAGAAAGACGTCACAATCGTGAAAGGGTTCATTCATAATTGTCCTTCCTAAGCTGAATAATATGGCTTGAATAAATACAAATCATCATCTGAATGAAAGGGTTAAAATTACTTTGTAAACAAATTATATTAAGGGGAGGTTTTTAGTTTGTTCCCTAGACCTCCATTAAGCTTAAAACCCCTAGACCCCCTTTCAAGATAAATTTCCCGGCCGAAGGCTGGTTCCTCTTATATTACAGGCTCGCAATCGCTCGCCAGGAAAAAAATCGACGCCTAAATGGCAGGAAAGGTCTAAAAATCGACAAATGGAGCGAAAGTTCTTAAAATCGTCAAGCTAATAGGGCTAACGTCTTAAAATCTCAAAAGCAATGGGGCTAAACATGAGGGAGAAAAGGATCCAGAAAATAATCCCTCAAATGGAAATCTCCTCTTAAGATTATCAGTCCAAGACCATATATTACCATTATGGAAAACCCTATTATTTTTCACGATTTTGTAATTGAAATTTAAATATATTTTGAATGTCTAATGCCTTGCATCCACAAGAGGCTCCCCAAAAGAGATGGCCATGACAGAAACTGCCTCCAGGCTCGAATCCTGACCCTAGCTAATATATTTGTCACCAAATATATATAATTTTGAAAATTTGAGTATATCCTGAAAGGCTGAGTGGTCAGTCATGAAGTGACAAAATCACCGAAGAACAATCTACTGTTTAACAATCTCGTATGGAAGTGAGACTTGGACTACAAGTGATGTGGACCTCTCCAAACTGAGAGCTGTGGACATGAGTTAATTCAGAATGGTAGCTGGTGTGAATAAGCTAATTGAACAAGTAATAGGGAACTGTATAAGTATTTAGGATAGGAAGAGCAAGCTTTGAATATTGAATATGGAGTGGTTGAGTGGATATAGTGGAGTACATTGAGGTAATTCGGCCATATTCAAAGAATGGAGGAGGAGAGAATGCCAAAATAATATATATGCAAATCAGGTGAGTGGAACAACTGGTAAAGGACGTCCACTTACGGTATGGATGTAAACAGGGAGAAAGTATAACCTTTAAATCAAGTAATGCCACTTGAGTGTAGTGGTTAGCACGAGTGCCTGTTAATCGCAAGGTCCAGGGTTCGAATCCCGGGTGGGTTGTGTGAGGGGGAAAGTATATTGAAGAAAAACTTGAAGGAGCATTGTGGCGCGGGCAAGGGAACTCGTCTGGACAAAGTAGCCTGAAGAAGCTTCTGCCATGGCCATTCTCTACCGGGGGTTTCCAAGGATGAAGCAATGCGTCTGAGATGATGATGATACATATGGGAGTCTAAGGGATAAATGGAATACATTTTATCCCTTAGATTGTTAGAGGTCCTTCATAAACTACATAAAAATTTACTTATCTATCTATCTATCTATCTATATGCTCAGGCCCAATCCCCATTTTTTCTATTTTTATTTTCTATTGTATTCTATTTTATTATTTTATTTTATTTTATTTTTTCTTGGGGGTGGCCGACTCAGGACAGGGCAAGAACAGGGAAAACACAAAAACAGCATAAAACAACGAACAAACACAGATAAAAACACAAATTCACACACATCTAGGTCACCCAGGAGAAGACCCAGAGACCAGGGTCACCAAATTCGCTCCAGCACTCCCCCGGCCCCCGACCACCCGGAGAGGTTCCGAGAGGTTGCCTTATAATAGCCACAATAAAATGAAGAATAACATTCTAATACTGAAAAGAGTAATAAGCCTGTCCCTTCACAAACACTGCACTGCTGTCAGCCCTCTGGTATTGTTAGCTTTCAAACATTTTCTTATAAAAATAACTTCTTTTTCTTGATCGGCCCTTCAGACGTCAACATTTCTCCATTCGTATCCCTTGCATTCACGCTTCACTTGTTTATTATCTTGGCTATACCCAGTCTTATCTAGACATATATTTACTTGTTTTGTATTGTTTAATTACCAATCATTTATTATTTATTTTGAGAAATATCTGGAGAAGGGAAAAAATTGTATACTGCCTTTATGGACTTGGAGAAAGCCTATGACAGAGTTGACAGAGAAGGTTTGTGAAAAGTATTAAGAATATACGGAGTAGTTGGTAAGTTGCTGAAAGCAGTGAAGAGCATGTATGAGGGTGCAAAGGCGGCATTGTGTGTAGACAATGAACAGAGTGAGTTATTTTATCTTAATGTAGGGTTAAAGAAAGGGTGTGTGTGATGTCCCCATGGTTGTTTAATATATATATGGATGTAGTCATGAAAGAAATCTAAGGAAAAACAGTGGATGTTGGTGTACCTCTGATAAGTGAAGGAAGTGAGTGCTGCTGTTTGCTAATGATAAAGTTCGATGAGTGATAATGAATCGGAGTTGCAGGGTCTGGTAAATATGTTTGGAACAGTGTGTGAGAAACGGAATATGAAAGTAAATGTGGGGATGAGTAAGGTTATGGTCTTTGAAAGGCGTTCAGTCACAGTGTGAGGTTAGGTTTAATGGTCAGGTTATGGACAATGTCGGCTCATTTAAGTATTTGGGCAGTGTGATGAATAAGGATGGGAATATGGACTATGGACAATAAAATGCTGGAGAGGGTGCAATAGGGGAAGAGGGTTGTAAGAATACTGAAAGCAGTGACAAGGGAATAGGGTGGTGAGCATGGAAGTAAATAAGTCCTTGCATGATTATGTGGTATTTCCAATATTGATATACAGGAATGAAGCATGGATGTTGTTGGAGAGATATAAATCAAGAGTGAGAGGGGTGGATATGAGTTACTTGATAAGTGTGTGAGGAGTTATGTGGATGGTAGACAAACGAATCAAGAAGTACGAGAGCAAGCGTTTAGTGTGGATGTGGATGTAAAAAGGAACACCTTGAGATGGTTCGGTTAAGTGGAACGTATGGGGAGCGAGAGAATGACTAAAAGAGTGTATGAGAGTGAGGTGGAATGGCAGAGAGTGAGAGGCAGACCAAGAGCGAGGGGGAAGGATGGAGTTGAGCGGTATATGAGTGAAAGCGGAGTTGGGTGGGAGGAGGAGCACCAGCTGACAGAGGTGCATGGAGGCGATTCATTCGTGGCCACCCCATGGGGGATCATGACGTCTGGCAATCGACAGGTTGATAGATAGAACATTTATTTGTGTTATTTATCCATCAGACTATTCAGGCTACATCCTGAGGCCGGTGCCACACGAGAGCTTTTCCCCCAACTTTTATCCTCAACACCCAACACTGGTCTGGCAGTAATTCTATATGGTTCATGGGAGCTATTTTAGGATCTCCCCTGTTTCGATCCATTAGTTTGGACATTTTAAGACGTTTCACCGCATTAGTTTGGCGATAATATGACGCTATACTCCATTCAGGTGTCAATGTTTCTTTGGGCAATGGATATTGTCCAGGTCTTCGGCCGGGACATTTTTCTGTCGAAAAATGTACAGATTTAGCTGGAAGAGGGTCCGGATGGGCGTTTTTTTATAGTTTGAGTAAGTCTGGTGCGGTGTGTTTGTTAGCTTAGTACAATATCTCTCACTAAAATGCCGCTTTCATATATTATTAATACTATCGTTATCATCAGGCAATTGTAATCAGCTTAGGAAGGATAATGTAGGAGACATGAGGGCCAAATTAAATCATGTGTGGCCCTTTGGTTCCTCAACATGTGTGTGTGTGTGTTTTATTTTTGTATTTATTATTATTTTGTTTTTTTATACTAGCCCATCCGACGTTTGAGAGGATTATTGTGGAGATTTTGGTTAGCTATTGTTGAGGAGTTTGATTTTGGTTAGCTATTGTTGAGGAGTTTGATTTTGGTTAGCTATTGTTGAGGAGTTTGATTTGTTTGGACATTTTCTATCAATCCCCCCTCCCCCCCCCCCCCCCCCAAAAAAAATATATATATATATATATATATATATATATATATATATATATATATATATAATATATATATATATATATATATATATATATATATATATATATATATATATATATATATATATATATATATAAAATAAATGAATAAAATACAAAAATAATAATAATAATAATAATAAATTAAAATAAAACACCCAAACCCACTTCAAACTAAATTTACAAATGTTTCAGTAGGAACACGTCCCCACTACTGGTATATATCGACACCTCAAATGGCCGATATATTTTATAATTCCAAAACTAAGGAATCATATTAAAATAACAAAAAATGGAGCAAACTAGAGGAGGGGGCGCCAATAAGACCACCCTCACATTATATAAAATTAAATAGAATAAATAGAATAAAACCGTCTAACGTCAGCCAGAATACCTTTGACACGACACCATTGTATGGAAGGGATAAAGTCCAGCAACTCTGTATCACTAAATTATAATATACCCTTTTAATGTAGTGCCCTCTTAATACACCCTTTAACCCTGGACAGGATTCGTGGGGTCATTTAAGGAACGCGAAAATCCGCCTTTGTCTATGCTTGCATGTCACGTGACCGGGGGAGCCAATAGGAGGCTGAATTTCCTGGTGAGGCAAGCCATCTATCAGTAGGAGCTGGGACCCCACCAAAGACAGACCTGCGCTGCTCGCTCCTCCCACCACAACCCTTTCACCCCTTTTCCGGTGCCACATATGACCCAGTAAACACAGTAAGTTTTTGTACCATATTTGTTGAAAGTTACAGTAATCATATGTTTCATGCCTTTGTATTAGACTTAGGACTTTCAGTCTTCTACACATGATGGCTAGATTGTGTGACGTCGTGTCCTGACTGTTGCCAGATATCTGAGTTGCCATATGCCGCCACAATTTTTTTTTCTTAGTTTTTTTTTTCTTGTTTTTTTTTTCTGATTTCGCTATTGGTGTATTTCCTCATTGAATTTGACAAAGTACTTACCTGTTATGCCCCCAGTGACTACCTACCCATTTCCTTATAATTTTACCTGGTTTCTGCTGATTGATTGGTACCAATTAGTTACCTGTCATGCCCCCAGTTGCCCAGGGACAAGCTACCCATTTTATTACCATTTTACCTGTTCCTGGTGATTGAATTTGACAAAGTACTTACCTGTTGTGCCCCCAGTGACTACCTACCCATTTCCTTATAATTTTACCTGGTTTCTGCTGATTGATTGGTACCAATTAGTTACCTGTCATGCCCCCAGTTGCCCAGGGACAAGCTACCCATTTTATTACCATTTTACCTGTTCCTGGTGATTGAATTTGACAAAGTACTTACAAGTTGTGCCCCCAGTGACTACCTACCCATTTCCTTATAATTTTACCTGGTTTCTGCTGATTGATTGGTACCAATGACTTACCTGTCATGCCCCCAGTTGCCCAGGGACAAGCTACCCATTTTATTACCATTTTACCTGTTCCTGGTGATTGAATTTGACAAAGTACTTACCTGTTGTGCCCCCAGTGACTACCTACCCATTTCCTTATAATTTTACCTGGTTTCTGCTGATTGATTGGTACCAATTAGTTACCTGTCATGCCCCCAGTTGCCCAGGGACAAGCTACCCATTTTACTACCATTTTACCGTTCCTGGTGATTGAATTTGACAAAGTACTTACCTGTTGTGCCCCCAGTGACTACCTACCTATTTCCTTATAATTTTACCTGGTTTCTGCTGATTGATTGGTACCAATTAGTTACCTGTCATGCCCCCAGTTGCCCAGGGACAAGCTACCCATTTTATTACCATTTTATCTGTTCCTGGTGATTGAATTTGACAAAGTACTTACCTGTTGTGCCCCAGTGACTACCTACCCATTTCCTTATAATTTTACCTGGTTTCTGCTGATTGATTGGTACCAATGACTTACCTGTCATGCCCCCAGTTGCCCAAGGACAAGCTACCCATTTTATTACCATTTTACCTGTTCCTGCTGATTGAAATTTACCAAGTACTTACCTGTTATGCCCCCACATTTTTGTTTTTTATATTTTTTTAATATTTTTAGGGTGTAGTATGTATTATTCAAGCAGTATTAATCATTCACATGAGTTGTGATCAAAATCCATGCATTTATAATCATCCTATACATTGTGGAAAGTGTTGTCTACTTTCAGAGGGTTGCGGCCGGAGCGGTGCTGGGAGATAAGGTTAACCCTTTCAGTACTGTGTGTGTATAACTACTCCAAACCCCCATTATTCATACTGATATTGTTCTTAGGTTGTTTAGGAATGTCCATGGTGATTTATAGGCAGATTCATAAACAATTTGTTCAGTTATGAATTTTTTTCTCTCAAATTTTTGCCGAAAACTGTCTGACGTCTCGGAGTTAAGTGTACACAATGCTATGTCATTGCTATTTACTAGTTCTGATCTCAATATTTAGGGTTTCCCTGTGTTCCAGTGTTGGTTGGCACTATTCTGACAAAGTTTCAACTAAATCCACCAATATTTAGGCACCCTAATGATTTTCTGTAAACCATTGATCATTTTTTTGAGTTTTCGAAATTAACCCTTTTTATTCTTTGCACAGATCGCGCCCTATGGGACCCAGGTCGACAAGACTGCAGCTGATGAGGTCCACACCATCCCCCTACTAGTCACCAGAGTTTTCACTATCCTCAGGGAACTTTAAGTATTTATTTTTATTTTTTAGTAAACTTAGTCATTTTCTTAAGTTATTTTTCTAGAATAATCATTAAAAATATAAAAATCACTCTGATTTTCAATTCCACTTCACATTAGATTAAGCATTCCTTATATTACATGTTCAAATGTAGACAAAAAATCTATCTCAATTACCTGATTTTTGGCGAATATTTTAGTGCGGCGTGCCACTTTCGACCCTCGTTTCCTTTACCGTACGCGTTAGAACGCGAAACCTGTCCAGGGTTAATATACGTTATTATATACCCTTTAATATACCCTCTTACCATACCCTCTTAATACACCCTTTAATATACGTTATTATATACCCTCTTAACATACCCTCTTAACATACCCTCTTAATATACCCTCTTAATATACCCTTTAATATACGTTATTATATACCCTCTTAATATACCCTTCAATATATACGTTATTATATACCCTTTAATATACCCTCTTACCATACCCTCTTAATACACCCTTTAATATACGTTATTATATACCCTCTTAACATACCCTCTTAACATACCCTCTTAATATACCCTTTAATATACGTTATTATATACCCTCTTAATATACCCTCTTAACATACCCTCTTAGTATACCCTTTAATATATGCTATCATATACCCTCTTAATATACCCTCTTAATATACCCTCTTAACATACCCTCTTAGTCTATCTATCTATCTATATGCTCAGGCCCAATCCCCATTTTGGGGGTAGCCGACTCAAGACAGAGCAAGAACAGGGAAAACACAAAAACAACATAAAACAACAAATAAACACAGATAAAAAGCACAAACTCACACACATCCAGGTCACCCAGGAGAAGACCCAGAGACCAGGGTCACCAAGGTCGCTCCAGCACTCCCCCGGCCCCCGACCACCCGGAGAGGTTCCGATCTCGGCAGGCAGACATGCAGCGGAGCCAAAGCCACAAGCCCTCCCACCACACTTCCAGGCGCACCCTTCATATTAATCGTCTCCCCGGGCCAGGCGCCTGATGGACTATTATCTAGTCCAACTTGCGCCCGACCCCTTACTCCAAATGACCACGTGTTCACTCAACTATTCACAAGCATTCTCCATTCACTCCTGTCCACCACCACTTCCCCTGCCTGATCTATAGTCATTCCTCTATCATCCAAAGCCTATCTTACACAGTCTCTCCATCTCAATGGGGGTCTTCCTGCCCTTCTATCTCCCCTTGTACCTGACTCACATATTCTCTTTGTAAGCCTTTCATCTCCCATTCGTTCAACATGACCATACCAGCTCAGCACCCTTCTGTCCACTCTGGCTGACAAATGTTCCTGCTGCCCCACTCTCCTACGTATCTCTTCATTCCTCAATCTGTCTCTACGAGTAACTCCACACATACTCCTCAAGCAGCTCATCTCCATCACATCCAGCCCTCTTTTCACCTTTTTCTTCAGAGCCCATGTCTCAGCCCCATACATCACTGTTGGCACAACAATTCCTTGATACAGTGCACTTTTTACTTTCACTCCGAGATTTCTCGTCTTCCACATACTTCCCATTGCTCCGAAAACCTTCCTTCCTTCACACACTCTCTGTTGTACCTCCACTTCCATACCTCCACTCCTGCTTATCGTTCCTCCTAGATATTTAAAACACTCTACTTGTTCCAATATTTCCCAATCCAGCCTCACATCTAGATTCACCCTATGCTCTCCCCTATTACGCACCATTACTTTACTTTTATTGACGTTCACCTTCAGTTTCCTCCTTCCACAAACCACACCAAACTCTTTGACTACCCGCTGCAGTTTCTCATCAGAATCCGCCACCAATGCTGTGTCATCAGCGAACAGCAACTGATTCAACTCCCAATCTCTACCATTCTTCCCTACTAAACCCAATCCTCTTCCCATAGTTCTCCTTTTCACCTCCCTCACCACACCATCCATAAACATATTAAACAGCCATGGTGTCATTACACAACCCTGTCGCAAACCTACCTTTACCTCAAACCATTCACTCAACTCACCATTTCCTACTCTCACACATGCTCTGCTCCCTTCATAAAAACTCTTAACTGCTTCTAACAAATTTCCTCCTATTTCATAAATCCTTAACACCTTCCACATTGCTTCACGGTCCACACGATCATACGCTTTTTCCAAGTCCATAAATGCCCAAAATATCTCCCTCTTAGTATACCCTATAATATACGTTATCATATACCCTCTTAATATACCCTTTAATATACGTTATTGTATACCCTCTTAATATACCCTCTTAACATACCCTCTTAGTATACCCTTTAATAAACGTTATCATATACCCTCTTAATATACGTTATCATATACCCTCTTAATATACCCTTTAATATACGTTATTGTATACCCTCTTAATATACCCTCTTAACATACCCTCTTAATATACCCTCTTAATTTACCCTCTTAATATACCCTCTTAATTTACCCTCTTAATATACCCTCTTAATTTACCCTTTTAATATACCCTCTTAATTTACCCTCTTAATATACCCTCTTAATATACCCTCTTAATATACCCTCTTAACATACCCTCTTAATATACCCTCTTAATATACCCTCTTAATATACCCTCTTAATATACCCTCTTAATGTGCCCTTTTAATATACCCTTATATTATGCCTTTCGTTATTATTTGCTTATCCTCCGTCATAGTTAACAATAAAGAAATGTGTTTACAAACTGCTTCATTGTAGGCTAACGTCAACAGTGAGTGCACTAGGTATCAGTACAGAGGTCATAAATTGGATAGAAGTTGACTAAGACGTAGATATCAAAGTGTGGCTTCTCGCAATTGGGAAAGACTCTGGAGTCTGGAAGTGACTGCCTTGGATAAGGATTTAGGTATTCTATTCAGCAGTTACCTCAATTTTTCAAAGCAGTGCATTGAAATGGAGAAGAAAGCTCATAAATTATTGGGCTATATTAAGAGGCAATTTAAGTATATAAATAAAGAAATAATCGTCACACTTTACAACACTGATCAGGCTTCTCCTGGAATATGCTGTTAAATTTTGGTCTCCAGCACTCAGGGAGTATAGAGTCCGACTGGAAAGAGTATATACCGGTACAAGCTAGGGTTACAACACTTATTCCATCGATTAGAAGACTTAGCTATGAGGACCGGTTAATAGTTTATTATTTCTTTCCGTTGGAAACACACTGACTATGAGGTCAATTTATTGAATTTTTTAAGATACTTAATGGGATTGATGCTATAATTTCAGCAAATTTTAGCCTCAATATGAATACAATACGCAACCATGACTGAAAGTTAGAATTTTTAAATGTTCAGCACTATTATTTGTGGAAATATTTTCACATATAAGATCTGATCTACCTGAAACAAAATGTCCTCAAAATCTGTTTACTAGAGCAGTGGAAGAAGAGAACAGATAGTGTTTTGTGTACTCTACAATGAGTGTAGTGCACAACATGGTCTCTCTCTGTCAATTTCGAGTATCTTTCCGAAATGTCCTGCAAGTGTTTTGATATACTAACTATTCCTTATAACTCCTTGCGACTCTCACTCTCTCTCTCACACTCTTATTCTTACTTATTTTCTGATGTGTGTGAAGGAGAAAAATGTAAAGCTGCCTATAACAAGTGTCTCCCTCAAAGTTAAAAGAGTGACAGAAAAACAGTTTTTGGTGTAATGGAAAGAAGTATGGTGTGCTTGTTTATTGTAGTGAAATTAACAGGAGTAGAAGATGTTTGTGAGAGCTAGCTGGAATCCTCTTTGTATAGTTGAGACACAGAGAGAAACAGTGAGGGAGGTCAGACAAATGAAACAGGAGTTCCAGCAACTCCTTATCACATCCCTATAAGCCTCCCCTGGGTAGTAACCTGCTTAATCTCTCTCTCTCTCTCTTTCTCTTTTTCTTTTTCTTTCTCTCTCTCTCTCTCTCTCTCTCTCTCTCTCTCTCTCTCTCTCTCTCTCTCTCCCTGCTCTTACTTAGACTCTCGCTCTCTCTCTCTCTCTCCCTCCCTGCTCTTACTTAGACTCTAGGGATCGGTACTAGGATCAATTCTCTTTCTAATTTACATCAACGACATAGATGAGGGTCTCACCTGTACAATTTCAAAATTTGCTGACGATACAAAAATTGCAAATAGCGTACTCTCAAAAGAACAAGTTGACGATATGCAACACAATCTAGATAAATTGTCATGTTGGGCCCAAATTTGGCAAATGAGTTTCAATGCGGATAAATGTAAAGTACTACATATCGGATACCTAAATGAGAAAGCAAACTATTCGATGAATGGCACTCAGCTTAAGAATGTAAACAGAGAAACCGATCTGGGAGTAACAATATCGAGTAACCTAAAACCGAGTCAACAATGTTCAGAAGTTGTTAAGAAGGCAAACAAAATAATTGGCTTTATAGGCAGGTCATTTGAGCATAAATCCAAAGAAGTTATCCTAACCCTTTACAATTCCTTAGTCCGCCCTCTTCTGGAATACTGCATTCAATCCTGGTGCCCTTATTACCAAAAAGATATAAACAAGCTAGAACGAGTTCAACGTAGAGTTACCAAAATGATACCTAGCCTAAAGAACAAACCATACGAAGAGCGTCTTAGAGAATTGAATCTATTTCCTTTAACCCAGCGCAGATTAAGAGGTGACTTAATTCAAATGTTCAAAATCATCAAAGGCATCGACAATATGAACTGTAGTAAGTACTTCACTATCGACCAATCTAATTACACGCGGGGAAACGGTTGCAAAATTATTGGTAAATCTTTTAACTCGCACGAATCTAAGAATTTCTTCTTCAATCGAGTTGTCAACTTGTGGAATGGTCTTCCCCGAAGCGAAGCGTTATAGACTGCATCACCGTTGAATCATTTAAACTCCGCCTAGACAAATATCTCGCATCAAACCCGCGACTGACTACGTTTGTAAATGAATAACTTTATTTTATCTCCCCCTCAGTTACTAACCCGTCTGTCCTCTACTAACTTCCTAATCCTGCCACGGACATTAGTTCCAGGGCAGTAATTCCCTTTCCAATGTTCCCTTACCCACTCTAAACCACTGTTTGGAAACTTGATCCTCAGTGTTTTGGAGGACAAGCAACCTAGAAGGGTCACTAGATCTGTTGTTGCTTAATTTCCTTTGTACTCCTTTGTACTTTGTACTCTCTCTCTCTCTCTCTCTCTCCTCCTGCAACTGTTGGATACTAAGCTCCCTGTCATGTTCATTCCCTTTCACATGCGGGCGACATTATCCCCACCAAGCAAAGGTTGTGGAGACTATGTAATCGTCTCTGTCGGTCGGTCTCTACTCTCTGTTTGTCTCATTTGTTTGTTTGTAAGTAGGAATTCTAACAATAACACTGGACGGATGCAGATTAATCTTCGTCCTTTCTTTAATTTGGTACCAAAAAATAATTGAGTAACTTGTGACCAACATCGTATAAAGCCCCTTCCCTGACCCATAAATAAATAAATAAATAAATAAATAAATATATATATAATAAATTCACCTAGTAAGTGTTTAATGATCTTGGCGATACATACTAGTGATGATTGGCTGACCTCAAATAGGGGCTTATAGGTTTAACCCCCAAAACTTAACCCGAGAAAGGAAAAAATCCTCATAAGAAGTTTGATGGGCAAAGTTGAAGGTCCTCATAATATCCAAGGGCTAAAAAAATACATTTAAATACCCCAGTGGTACTCAAAACAAAGCAATATGTGATTAGGTGAGACAATTCCCCTCCATTACTTGCTACCATTCCTACATACGTGTCCCCTCCCCCTTCCCCTCCTTCCCCCCCTTTTCCCCCCTTCTTAATTATCACCTATTTTTCCTCTTATTCCCCCTTTTATCAGGTAATTTTGGGCGCGAATTTCCTTCCCGCGGTCTCTATAGAATGGGCGAGGCATCTATAGATCCTTGCAACAGAGAGACTTCAGTGTCGCTTGAGAACTCGGGAGAAAAGAATATATGCCGCCGCAGTTCTCCCCTCATGAATGGACCGGTCGGCATTAATAGAGCTTTTTCACCCCCAAATACTATTCCCACTTGTTTTATTGCTCTTAAATGTTAATATCTTCATACTAAATGTAAAATAGGCACATAGGAATAAGTAATAATTATATTTATGGTAAAATGCCGATTTTCGTCGGGAATGAAACAAAATACCTCCACATGGCGGGACGTTTCAAGTACCATAGTCTAGCCTTTGCCGGGTTAAGATGCCATTATCTCTAAAACGCACTAACAGAATCGAATGTAATTTGGCAATTGCTTTGAGTGGATACCGCCATATTATCTGCCAATTCGAGCGAGAGAGTGAGAGTGAGCCAATATCAGCCATCGAACAAAGCAGCCATGGGACATAGTGTAAACAGCGGCAGAATATTGAAAAAGGCCACAGTCCAAAAAGGCCCATCATATTGGTTGGGTGATCCCATATTGGTCATGGACCATGATGGCCATGAACCATAACGGCTATGGACCAAGACAATCATTTGGCACTAATTCCACCGTAAAGCTTTCAAGCCAAAATGGTATAAGACCAAACCAGTCCCAGACAAAAACGGCTACAAACAAATGCAGGCTATCATAATTATTCAATCGCTTGTCCCAAAATTACCAAAACAGCCATGGTCCAAAGCGGCCACTAACCGAACTGGTCATTCAACAAATACCAATAGTATCAATTTAACTGCAGGCAGGACTCTGCCTAAATCAGTCACACAGTAATTTGACCGCAGACAAAAAACAAATAAATACATAAATAAAAACAATCCACAACAAAGCACGTTAATTGACGGATTGTCCCATATTTGCAGCAGATCAGAACAGTCACTAACCTTAACGATCGCGGGTTTGGATTAATTTAGATGACATTTGCTCTGGTTTGCATACATGGCGGAGTTATATACTCTACTGTGCGCGGTTATTTTCATTTAATTCAAGTATTACAAAATTTCACTCAGTTTAAGAATGGTCTGGTAGAAGTCAACAGTTTAATGAAGATCCTTCTTGCACCTTTGATACATAAAGGTCCTAAGTTGAAAAATAAGCGTCTAATGATAGCCATAACAAAATTAAAGTTGGCGTCATCGTACGGAAAGGGTTAAATATGTCTCTCTCTCTCTCTCTCTCTCTCTCTCTCGCTCTCTCTCTCCATAATATCCTTGAACTTTTGGATACTAAGCACACAGACATACACTCACTCACACTCTCACTCTCTCTCTCTCTCTCTCACTCTCTTTTCATACGCAGGTCTTTTGACCATAAATCCAAATATGTAATCCTCACTCTTTATAATTCCTTAGTTCGCCCACTCCTGGAATATTGCGTTCAGTCTTGATGCCCTTACTATCAAAAGGATATAGACAAACTGGAACGTGTTCAATACAAAGTCCCTAAAATTATACCCAGTCTAAAGAACAAACACTATGAGGAACGTCTGGAAGAATTACATCTGTTTCCATTAACAAAGCGTGGATTAAGAGGTGACCTAATTCAAGTCCTTAAGATCATCAGAAGCATGGACAAATATGAACTGTAGTAAATACTTTATGATTGACCGATCAAACTACACACAGGCAAATGGTTGCAAAATAATTGGTAAATCATTCTACTCGCACAAATCCAAGAATTTCTTCTTCAATCGAGAGTCGCTAAGTTGTGTAATGGACTTCCTCGAGATGTCATAGACTGCAATACCGTTGAATGCTTCAAAGTTCGCCTTGACAAGCATCGTGCTCTGAATCCAAGGTTGACTGCATTTGTAAATTAATACAATATTTCCGTAATTGTGCTATTTCATTAATATTGTTCCCCCCCCCCCTGCCATGTTAATCCCCAGGGAGGTATTTCCTTTTCACATCTTTATATCTCTGAAATACTGTTGAACACTAGAAACAGCAGTATTTTGGAGGGCAAGTAACCTTGAGGGGTTGCAAGACCTGTTGTTGCTTGTTTCCTTTGTACTCTTTTGTAGTCTCTCTCTCTCTGTCATGTCACCACCACCACACTTCCACATTTTGCTTAACCCTTTGACTGCAGGTAACCTTTTCACTGTTAATTAAGGTGCTGTTTAGATATTACTAAGGACTTTAATTGTTTTTGTATTATTATTATTGAGGACTTTCGTTGTTTTTGTATGAGTATTATTGAGGAATTTAATTGTTTTTGTTTAATTACAATTGAGGATTTTAAATGTTTTTTGTGTAATTATTATTGAAGACAAATTGTTTTTGTTTATTAAATATTGAGGGCTTTAATGTGTTTGTAAAATGTATTATGGAGACTTGAATTGCTGTGCTTATTATTGAAGTTTTGCCAGTTTTAGCAACTTATTTTTCATTCTACAGATTTTTAGTGGAACCAGAATGAAATGCAAAATATCGTCCTACACTGCTGTAAAGATTATTGGCATGCAATGAGGTGTTTTAATGTTCAGAATAATCCACTCTTTATAGTTATAATGGTAGTGACAAACCTCTTGTCTTTAACCCATTCAGTACTGGTGGTGGGCTTTTCATCTTATTCTGGACACTATTAGACAATTTTGTTCAGCTTAGGAAGGGTGTAGGGTAATTAAAAAAATTATTTGAGAGACTCTGTAACCTTATAATTGGTAGATATCCTTCTGAAGCTGAATATAATCATCTAATAATGGCCAGAATATAATGCAAAGGGCGTCACCAAAAATGAAAGGGTTAATGGGTAAGAAAACTCCCTTCTCTTGGACTTTCCTTCGTTATATGTATATATATATATATATATATATATATATATATATATATATATGTATATTGGGAATATCGTTTCACTCTTGAGTTGGAGAGTTGTACAGAGTAGAGGTGGGATTGTGTTGTAAGATGGGTGCTATGTACTCTACGTAGAGGAGGTGGTGTACACTGAGAGAGCTCTGAGGAACACTGATTATTGTAATAGCAGTACAATAGCGAGCGAGATGCAACATTGCGACGAAGAGAGAGATTGCAGAGAGTCGGTGAATGGATGAGTTAATGAGACGAAAGGCTTTCTTTTTCTACTCACAGTCTCACACAGCACTAGAAGTGCTGTGTGAGAGGATCCTCCCCACAAATGCGAACAATATTCAAAACATGGATGCACTGTGCCCCTGTACATAGCAAGAAGCTGTACAGGGGTAAAGAACTCCCTGAGGCGGTTGAGCACACCCAGCTTTTGGGAAGCCGTTATAGCAAGAGTGGTAATATGGTTTTTCCAAGAGAAATCATAAGAAAAAGAGATACGGAGAATATTGAGTGAAGATGAAGGGTTGATTTTTGTATTGTTGAAGTATGTGGGAGTTCTTGACGGGTAGATAAATGGAGAAATTGGGTTTTGGAAGAGGCTGCCATGGCCCTGTTACGTGGGTTTTAGAGTGATTGCATGCTGGGGCATTCTGAAAAACTAGTTGAATAGTGTAAGGTAGAGTCATCAGCATATGAATGGATAGGACTGGAGGTACAGTTGAGAAGATCATTAATGATTATTAAAAAGAAAACTGGAGACAGGACAGAACCCTGAAAAACTCTGCTGTCATGATAGAGTCACTGACTAGTGTCTCTGACTGTACCTACATCGTCCAAACGAATATCTGGCAATACTTCTCCAAACACGGTAACCTGTCTATCATTATGCCTGAACAATTCGTGGCGCTGATGTTACATCACACCAGTGTGGTACTTTATAGTATTGTGTATTGATTTGTGTTGGAGATTGTGATGCCAACACACGTATTCGGTCCTTTATGCAGGGCTTGTATTCAATATTGTATTCACTGTTTTTATATCTGGTGCGCTTGTGTTTTTATTTTTCAAGTTAAAATTAAATACATTGATTAGCATAATTACTGTTCTTGTCAACCTGTTCATTTAATCATAGTTAATTATAGTTTGAATAATACAAAATCAAGATACGAGAACGCGCTTCTTCCTTTTGTTAATAATATTACATTTGTTTGTTTTATATACTGGCTATAAATAATTATTTACTATTATTATTATTATTACCGGTATCATTATTATTATTATTATTATATTATTATTAGTATATGGGTGAGGGCTGGTCCTATCCAGAGTGAGGTTTGGCATCCTCTACCCAACCTTAGCCGTTTCTGTCTGTCTCTTTTACTGTCCTACTTTTTCCTTCAGGGGGCAAGTGGCTTGGAATCTTCCTCCCCTTGTAAACTTCACCTACTGGACGAGACAGAGTAAGGGGCGAGGGAACGCGAAAGTGGTCCCGGACCCTAAGAACTGGAACTTTTAATGTTGTTTCTGTTCAGGCTCTGTCTCGAGTTGGCCACCCCCCGCTATGGGGTATATGCCTGAGTATATACATATACAGTATACATACGCCTACATACATTATAATTGTTATCATATACAGGAGCGGGATTACCAAACTATCCTTATGACTTCCTTACTTTCCTGCTCACAACCCTATTGCTTGTCACTATTTTCAGCATTCCTACAACCCTCTTCCCCTGTTGTACCCTCTTCCATGCTTCATCCTCTATACTTCCATCTTTACTAATCACACTGCCCAAATAATCAAATGCGCTAACATTCACCATAACCTAACCATTCAACCTCACCTCACACTCTGTGACTGCACCAGTTTCAAAGACCATATCCTTACTCTTCACAACAACTACCTTCAGATTCCGTTTCTCACACACGGTTCCAAACATATTTACCTGACCCTATAACTCCCACTCATTATCACTCATCAGAACTGTATCCTCAGCAAACAGCAGCACTCACTCCCTTCCCTTATCAAGGGTACACCAACATCCAATGCTTTTCCTTGTATTTCTTTCATTACTCGGTCCATATATGCACTGCACAACCATTGAGGCATCAGACACCCTTGCTTTAACCCAACATTCAGATCAAAGAACTCGCTCTGTTCATTCTCCATACGCATTGACGGCCTTGCACCCTAATCCTAATACATGCTCTTCACCATTATCAGCAACTTACCAACTACTCCGAATATTCTCATTACTTTCTACAAACCTTCTCTATCAAATATGTCAAAAACATTTTCCAAGTCCACAAAGGCAGATATTTCTCAACAACATATCTCAAAGAGAAAATTTGGTCTACACACCCTCGTCCCTTCCTAAACCGACCCTGCTCCTCACCTACCCATTTCTCTGTTCTCACTGTCACTCTCTCGATCACTACCCTGCAGTACTCTTCCCTACTATGCAGATTAATCCCCCTGTGATTACTACACATTCCTCTCTCCCCTTTACCCTTCTACAGGGGGACTAATTTGCTTAATTTCCAGTCTTCAGGCACACCATTCAATTACTATCTCACCACCATACTTGAGCATCTCACCACACACTCCATCTATCCCTGAGAATTTGCCACCTTCACACTTTTCAAAGCCTGACACACGTCTGACCTCCTAATCCACTGCTTCTCTTCTTCTTCCTCCCATAGCAGTTGATGTGAAGAAAATAGGCAAGCTATTGGGAATGCTGTGGAACAATGAATCAAAGAGCAAGACAATCAAAATCACACGAGGAAATACGTCTCCCGCGCCCTTTATAGATGGACGAATAGTGCCTCCCTACACCATCCTCTGACTGGTATTTGTATATAACATATATTGTGAGAGTGTTGTGCGGTAATCAGGTCAAACCTTTTCGTACGAATAGTCAGTATATCTTAATAATAGTGTATTGTGTATAGAATTTGAATGTTGAAACTGTTACGAGAGTGTTACTCGTATTTGAAGAATGCGTATATATATATATATATATATAAGAGAAACAGGAGGATAAGGGCAACGACCGTGTTCATCTTGGTAGCTTTATTCAATATTTCGTATTTCGGACTATCTTGGTCCATCATCAGGCTTGGATACCGGTCCTAAAAATAAATTACTTTATTAAGAAACTAATATAAGTTAAATCTTGGACCACAAATGTATTAATAACACTACGAAATAATAAAATGTCCTAATATAGTTAAAATGTATACAATGTTATGCTATTAACAAGTATATAGTACTTACACATCTAAGGGGTCAGGAGGCGCGGGTGCGATCCTAATACAGAATGAAAACCTATGTTACCAGGGCACATATATAATATAGAGGGGGTTACCTAATAGTAAACCTATGTTACCAGGGCACATATATAATATAGAGGGGGTTACCTAATAGTAAACCTATGTTACCAGGGCACATATATAATATAGAGGGGGTTACCTAATAGTAAACCTATGTTACCAGGGCACATATATAATATAGAGGGGGTTACCTAATAGTAAACCTATGTTACCAGGGCACATATATAATATAGAGGGGGTTACCTAATAGTAAACCTATGTTACCAGGGCACATATATAATATAGAGGGGGTTACCTAATAGTAAACCTATGTTACCAGGGCACATATATAATATAGAGGGGGTTACCTAATAGTAAACCTATGTTACCAGGGCACATATATAATATAGAGGGGGTTACCTAATAGTAAACCTATGTTACCAGGGCACATATATAATATAGAGGGGGTTACCTAATAGTAAACCTATGTTACCAGGGCACATATATAATATAGAGGGGGTTACCTAATAGTAAATAATTATTGAAACAATACGACTAAAGAATAAACTTCATATACTTAGGAGCAAACGAAATTAATTGAAAGTAAAAATGCGAATTATGAAAACAATACTCTTATGACACTAAACGAATTTACAGAACTCTTATATAATGAAAGGGATATACATTGAACGAAAATAAAAGAAATACGATGTTACTGACGCTAAATGAAAACAATTAATCCTAGCATAAAATATTGTTAATATATAATATATTGTTTTCATTTAGCGTCAGTAACATCGTATTTCTTTTATTTTCGTTCAATGTATATCCCTTTCATTATATAAGAGTTCTGTAAATTCGTTTAGTGTCATAAGAGTATTGTTTTCATAATTCGCATTTTTAGTTTCAATTAATTAAAAACTTATTAGGCCTAGGAAATTCTTTCTCATACAATGAGCTATAGATAGTGTAGTATTTATTTCTAAATCTGTTATGCTACTACTACTATGGGGGATAATTCGACAGTCATTTAGAAGTTCGTATAATTTATTTAACAGACTTCCTAACTACTCTAATAATAGGTTCTTGGCTCGGGCCGAGATGAGTTCAAGACGCAGATTGAATATTACGTCGATTCATGCTCGGTTGCACTTTGGCCTCTTAGAGTTCCCGTTACTCCCTAACTGAATCCCCGCTATTCAGGTATTGACTCTAGTCGGCTTCGATCCTACGACCTGTTATTAGTAATTAATCCTAAATAATTAAATCAAAACCCTGCTGTGTCTTTTATTGAGACCAGGGCCTAATGAACCATTTGCTCTTAGTCTAACAAACACAAAAGGGATATTCTTTCCTCTACTCTTTAGGTGTTCCCACGTTTACTGAGCCTTCTGTATCCTTTCTTAATAACAAGGCTATAACACATATAATCTAACTCCTCAAAACATAGAATCTATTTATTCCTTTGACACAACCGTCGTTACTACACAAGTACCTCCACAATGACACAAAATAATACCAATTACCGAATGAGATTACCAGGTCTATCTAACATATAATATGGATTCTGCCACCCAGTTACTTCACAATCTAGGTTTACAATCTTTATCTCATTAACACTATTGGGTTCCGTCACCCAGTTACTTCACAAGATAGGTTTGCATTATTTATCTTAACACCTTAAGAGCGGCCTATGCGGTTTATTTATATGTACCGCCCAGCGGGGTGTTTTTAGCCAAAATAGGGCTGTTTATGTGATCATTTTCATGCCTAAATAAGACCCAGAACGTAAAACAAGTATCTATCCCTGAAAGGGCATAAACAGAGCTTTCGAATGACACCATAACGATCCTTTTATGATGGCTAGTTTTCTTGCAATAACCGTGCAACGCGAGTGCAAAAAGCATGTAATTAGGCACTTTCCCCATACAATTCCGTATATAGCGAGTGAGAGAGGGGCGGGATTCGTGTCAGTAGGTTCGCCGCGGTGGTCTGGAGCAGTCATACGCTCGCTACTCTCCTGCCACCACTTGTCTCTCTCTCTCAGCAACATTACGTGCTGAAATTGCCACTCGACCTATGTCGAGCACCGCCACATAGTCCAGCTTTATTTAACTCGACTTATGTTGCTCGCCGCTAATTAAGGGTTAATGACACTATTGGGTTCCGCCACCCAGTTACTTCACAATATAGGTTTACAATCTTTACCTCAATGACACCTTCCGAATTTACCCTCAAGTAACCCTAGTACAAACACGCAATGTTACCTTGCACCTTAATCAATAATCGTTCTAACAAAAGATGAACCGTGCCTCAAACGCGTACACGGAATAGCTCTTTTAGACTTAATAATAACGCAACTCACATTGGACTAGTGTCCTTCTTCACAGTTTCCTTTTTACACAACTTAATGAATGATTCATATGGACTAGTGTCCTTCTTCACAGTTTCCATTTTACACAACTTAATGAATTATTCATATGGACTAGTGTCCTTCCCTAGCTATAGCTAATCTATTAGGCAACTAAACAACTGTTTCCCTCTTTAACTTACTGGTTGTCTCATTTATTAACAAAACTATTCTTTCCCTCCCGTCTTTACTTTTACTCTTTTAATCTTTAATCTCTCCTATCAGATCCTATAAAATAACTCTTTCGGCATGGCGCCGTTGCTAACAAAGATAACTAATTAATAATTGGTGATGGGCTGGTCTATTAGAGTGAGAACTGAGCGATCTCTGCCATACCCATAGCTTACTCTGACTGTTCCTTTTACTTATATATTTTCTAGATCTCCAGTGACGGCGTCTCTTCCGTGGATTGACCTCCCAATCTACCAAGATTGGAAGCTAAAGCGTCACATTTTTCCTTTGCCCCTCAACTTTCTCTTCATAATTGCTGAGGGGTACAGGGCCCTGGGTGAGGCTTTGGTTTCCCGGGCGTTTCCGCACCCTCCTCAGCTCCCCGCCATGGAGTGGCTTCGGTCACCCAGGCTTTACTGTGGTCGGCACGGAAGGTTCTGTGGGGGCGCTCATTTATGGCCTTGGCCTTGCTCGGGGCCTTGGGGCTGTTCGGCCAGGCAGCTTGGGGAACAACAACAACAACAACAACAACTAATTAATAACACATCATCTTTATATATTCAGGTGAGTCTAAATTTTGTTTTCTTTAATCTTGTCCTAGAAGGACACATCAATGTTAATAGAAACCACCAGGTTAGTCAACCACTCTCTCTTTCTTTCTTTATCATATGCGGGCCCAATATGGGTCCTTAAACAAATACATTCTGGTCTGCTGGATCAGGTGTGTGTGTGTGTCTGGAACTGTGCTTTACCACCTCAGAGCTGGCCAGTAGCTCTTCTGGAAGTCCTCACTTCCGTCCACTTTCTGTCGTCCCTCTTGAAGCGCTTGACTGTATGTTTGCAGACTAGCAACGTGACGACAGGCGGCAGGATACTGATGGTGCATCCTCCGAGTGGGCGAAAGTGAGGTGAGGTCAGGGGTGGTCTGGGTTGTGACTTTAGGTGAGGGCAAGGTAACTGGAAAGGTGGGTCCCTTGTTCTCCTTTGTGCCCGGGCGAGAGAGAGCAAGTAGGTTGCAGTGTGTTAACCCGGTGGGCTCTGAGAGGCATTCTTAGCAATGCTTCTAACATAATGTGTCCAGCTCAAGTTAGTAGTTAATGTTACACCGAAAATGTCAATACTAGGGGAAGTGGGAATATTTACATCATTAAAAAATATATGGGAGTCAGTGAGATTCTGTCGGTTAGAACATTGAATGTACTTGGTTTTCTGTGCATTAAAGGAAACTAGATTCTTTTGTCCCCATTCATTAATTCCAGAAAGGTCCTGGTTCAGAGAAATTGCAGTGTTTATTTTTGAATTTATAAGATCGGGTTGGGTGAAAGAATTGGTAAATGTGAAGGAACTGTGGAGTGTTGAGTCATCTGCGTAGGAATGTATTGGATTATGAGTGGTAGATATGAGATCATTGATATGAATGAGGAACAGAGTTGGGGCCAAAACTGATCCCTGGGGAACACCAGCATTTATTGAGTGAAATTGAGAATATAGGCCATCTACCATTACACATATTTTTCTGTTATGAAGATAAGAAGAAATTAGTGGAACTAATGATGCAAGGCCGTAGTGTGACATCTTCGACAATAAGGATTGATGCCAGACTCTATCAAATGCCTTTGATATATCCAGTGCTATTGTATGTGTTTCACCATGTTGGTCTGTAGCTTGGTTGATTTGATGCGTAAGAAGGCAAAGAATGTCTGCAGTTGATCGACATCGTCTAAAACCATATTGCCTATCACTGATTAATTTATTATTCTCAAGATGCTTAATTATGTGATTATTTAATATAATTTCAAAGACTTTACCAAGAGTGGAAGTTATAGCTATTGGTCTGTAGTTTGATGGATCTGAAGAGGCACCTTTTTTAGGAACTGGATGGATGTTTGCTTCTTTCCAGGATACTGGGAAGCATGAGGTATGAGTACACAGACGGAAAAAATTTGCCAATACAGGAGCGAGCACCAAGGAGCAATTTTTAAGTATTATTGGAGGAATTTCATCAGGACGAGGAGCCTTATCTACTGAGAGATTCTGCAAAATAGTTTTGACATGTCTGGTGTGGATCTTAAGTGAGGGAATTTCAGGCGAATTAAAATTAAGTACAGGGACATCTTGATTTATTTCATCTAAGGTTGAGTTGGTGGTAAAAATATCTGCAAGAAGGTTAGCTTTACCTCCTGGATCACTTACAAGATTGCCAGTCGGAGATTTTAATGGTGGAATGGATGAAGCAGTAGTGAAGTTGGATTTGAATGAGTTAAGAGTAGACCAAAATATTTTGTTATCATTTGGATTATTTGGAAGTTTATTTGCCTGCTTGTGGAAAAAGTTTGATTTAGTTAGATTTAATACAGTTTTAGCATGATTTCTGATGTTTCTAAAGTAATTAAAGGCTTCATGTGTTTTTGATCTTGTGTATGCATTATAGGCTATTGCTTTTTGTTCAGTTACTCTAGCACAATTATGGTCGAACCATTTAGGTGAATTAGATCTTTTACTGTACTTTTGATGAGGAATAAAAGTTTCCATTCCAATTTTTATAAAATCTTGTATGTGGCTCAAGGTGGAGTGTGCATCATTAGAAAAGAAAGAGGTCCAGGGAATATCAATAAAGAAATCTTGAAGACCCTCCCAGTCTGCCCTATCGTAATGCCATTTAGTCACCAAAACAGGTTCAGAGTGGGAAGGTGTGGTAGGTGATAGACAGGTGGCCTGTATCAGACAGTGATCAGAAGATCCAAGCGGGGACCTCACTGTAACATCATAATTTTCTGAATTGGTTGTTAAAAATAAGTCCAGTAGGTGGGAATTATGATCAGGATTATCTGGTACACGGGTGGGTTGGTTGACTAGTTGAGTGAGATTAAATGAGTCTGCAAATAGCTCACATTCAAGACCAGCATCATCAGTCCTGGCTGAATGAGTGAGCCATTCAACATTATGGACATTAAAATCACCCAACACAGTGATTTCAGAAGAAGCATTTAAGTTGAGGACACTGAGTTGTGAGGACAGAGAATCAAAAAGACTTTGCTCTGGAGGAGTATTTGGGGAACGGTAGATGCAACATATGTATTTAAATTTACCAGCAGAAATTAATTTGTATATAGAATAATCAAAATAGGGACAATTGAAACTAGTAACCTCCTCCAGGGCAATTTCAGATTTTGCGAAGCAACATACACCTCCTTTAGGTCTGAAATTTTGGAGCAGTTGATAACCTGGAAAATTAAATCTAGATGTGTCAGATGTGGATGTTACTTGAGTCTCTGTCAAAAAAAGGAGAGTAGGGGATTCTGCTTGAAGAAATTGGTGTACAGAATTGATGTTAGAGTGAAGTCCCCTTATATTACTAAAGAAAAAGCTGCACCGACGAGCAGCTTTGGAACGTTGCAATGCTCTTGACACAGTCGCATGATGACGACCGGGAGGGCCCTGTGTCGATGACCCAACCCTGCCGGGGGTGGATATCCGATATGCCACCTCATGGGCCCCTAATTGGCATTTGGAAGGTTTCAGTTTAAGTCCTGTCCCCCTGATTCTTTCTAACACTTCTCGGAGTCGGTGAATATGTTCTTCCCAACTAGCGGAAAAGATTATGATATCATCTAAGTATGCCAAACAAGTTTTCCAGGTTAATCCCCTCAATACTTCGTCCATGACTCTAGTGAAACTGGCAGGGCCATTGCAAACTCCAAACGGCAAGACATTAAACTGGTAGAATTTGCCTTCGCTAGTGGCAAATGCGGTTTTCTCTTGATCCTCGGACCTAACTGGTACTTGCCAGTATCCACTCTGGAGATCTAGGGTAGAGAACCAAGCCGACCCTTTGAGGGATTCTAGCGAGTCGTCAATACGAGGTAGGGGCTGCGCGTCTTTGATGGTGACATCATTTAATTTTCGATAATCTACACAAAACCGAGTAGACCCATCTTTTTTTTTAACTAGGACTACCGGAGATGACCACGGACTGTATGATTCCACTACTATCCCATGTTTAATCATGTCCTCAACTTGTTCCTTTTCTTTTTGTATCATAATAGGGTTTTGTCGTCGGTAGGGTTGTCTAATAGGAGGCCCTTGCGTGTGTATCTCATGGGTGTGTCGGGTTCTAGCCGATCCGTGGTCCCCTTCGTTTTGAGCAAACACATCCCGGTACGTCCAGAGCAATTCATGTAAGGTACTGGCTTGACTTGAGGTTAATTTTTTCAGGATCTCAGGTAAGTTCACGGGTCCGTCAGTTCCAACAGTAGTGGGTTGAGCGGGTGTGACTTATCCTAACAGTTTCCCTTTTTGATAACTAATCGTGTCATCACCAAAATTAGCTAAAACTAGTTTCCTCTGGTCGGCAGTAATGAAGGTGGGAGATATTCTCACCCCATTCTGTGCATTGGGTTAAAAAATCCCGGCAGTCATGCCTGGGTTTGGGGGAATCTCTATCATTCTCCAAAATCTAGGAGGAATAGATAATTTTCCTGTGGTAGCTATTATTTGGGGTTAGAGAGTAGTCGTTGTGTCTTTCGGCCCACACTGAATAGTTACTCCCAACTGACTCATGAGATCTATTCCCAGATACCCATCGACTCCAATACTGGCTTTTCCCGATAAAACACAAAAATCGGTGGTGAAGGTAATTCCCTTCCACTGCACTACCGTCGCGTTAGTTTTTCCTAGGATTGTCAGTGGTTGACCCCCGGCTCCTGACAACTGAATACTGGTTTGATTTAATGGGCCCATTTCTCGCTGATTTTGTTTTACGAAATTCTCAAGGAGACAACTACGGTTTGCCCCCGTATCAATCAACATGTTCGCGGCTTTCCCATTTATGACTACAGTTTCACAAGGCGTTTGTCTCTCTAAGATATTGACCTCACTATACCGCCCTTCTATGTGAGGTTTCACAGAAAATTTTCTCTCTCTTCCGGCATCGTAACTTTTGGCTGGCTTTCTGTCTTCCGGTATTCTACCGGAAGCATTCCTCTCCGGTCCGGATCGGTTCCCCTGGGTAGAGGTCGATCGTTTGGGAGTGCGAGTCTGGGGTCAAATCTAGGGGTTGGGGCTTGTGGACGGTTGGTACAGTTCCAAGCTAGGTGTCCGGTCTGTCTACAAGTGAAGCATCGGATCAGGGCTTTCGGATACCCTTTCTTTGGGTTCTCCTCTTCCCCTTTTTGTTTTTCCTCTTTTACTTCTCTAGCCTCCATCATCTTTTTAATGACTTCCATCAATTCCTTGGTAGTGTTAACCTCATGAATGATGCAGTGTTTCCTAACTTCTACCGGGCAGGCTTGGATCATGATCTCCCTGATCTCAACTTCCTGGCTCTCTTGGTGCATATGGGGATATGTTAGTTTCACATTCTTAGCGATTTCCCTCCTCAGGGCTCTCATATTTTGGCCATTAAGTTTCAAACTCTTCAGTTTGTCTCTGGCTTTTCTGGTGAACGTCTCTCGGCCAAATTCTTCGATTAAGGCGCTCTTGACTTCGGCCCACGATACTAGTCCTTCCAGACGTACTCTCACATCATTCAGGGCCTTACCTAAGTGTGCCTTTCCATGGGTGATTTTCTTCCCATTTTCCCCTACGTCAAGTAATGTGAACTGACATTCTAACTGCTCAATCCAAAGCTCGATTTCTTCCTTCCCCTCTTCCCATAATCTGAATGGTAACACGCCCGTCATCCTATCTGTTCTGTTAGATAATTATACTCAATCCAAATGATTTGTCAAATCCCACCGCTTGCCACCAAAATGTAGTATTTATTTCTAAATCTGTTATGCTACAACTACTATGGGGCTATCAGGTCATTTAGAAGTTCGTATAATTTATTTAACAGACTTCCTAACTACTCTAATAATAGGTTCTTGACTCGGGCCGAGATGAATTCAAGACGCAGATTGAATATTACATCGATTCATGCAAGGTTGCACTTTGGACCCTTAGAGTTCCCGTTACTCCCTAACTGAATCCCCGCTATTCAGGTATTGATTCAAGTCGGCTTCGATCCTACGACCTGTTATTAGTAATTAATCCTAAATAATTAAATCAAACCCTGCTGTGTCTTTTATTGAGACCAGGGTCTTATGAACCATTTGTGTCTTTTATTGAGACCAGGGCCTAATGAACCATTTGCTCTTTGTCTAACAAACACAAAAGGGATATTCTTTCCTCTACTCTTTAGGTTTTCCCACGTTTACTGAGCCTTCTGTATCCTTTCTTAATAACAAGGCTATAACACATATAATCTATCTCCTCAAAACATAGAATCTATTTATTCCTTTGACACAACCGTCGTTACTACACAAGTACCTCCACAATGACATAAAATCGTACCAATTACCGAATGAGATTACCAGGTCTCTCTAACATATAATATGGATTCTGCCACCCAGTTACTTCACAATCTAGGTTTACAATCTTTATCTCAATAACACTATTGGGTTCCGTCACCCAGTTACTTCACAAGATAGGTTTGCATTATTTATCTCAATGACACTATTGCGTTCCGTCACCCAGTTACTTCACAATATAGGTTTACAATCTTTACCTCAATGACACCTTCCGAATTTACCCTCAAGTAACCCTAGTACAAACACGCAATGTTACCTTGCACCTTAATCAATAATCGTTCTAACAAAAGATGAACCGTGCCTCAAACGCATACACGGAATAGCTCTTTTAGACTTAATAATAACGCAACTCACATTGGACTAGTGTCCTTCTTCACAGTTTCCTTTTTACACAACTTAATGAATGATTCATATGGACTAGTGTCCTTCTTCACAGTTTCCATTTTACACAACTTAATGAATTATTCATATGGACTAGTGTCCTTCCCTAGCTATAGCTAATCTATTAGGCAACTAAACAACTGTTTCCCTCTTTAACTTACTGGTTGTCTCATTTATTAACAAAACTATTCTTTCCCTCCTCTCTTTACTTTTACTCTTTTAATCTTTAATCTCTCCTATCAGATCCTATATAATAACTCTTTCGGCATGGCGCCGTTGCTAACAAAGATAACTAATTAATAACACATCATCATCTTTATATATTCAGGTGAGTCTAAATTCTTTTTTCTTTAGTCTTGTCCTAGAAGGACATATCAATTTTAATAGAAACCACCAGGTTAGTCAACCCCTCTCTCTTTCTTTCTTTATCATATGCGGGCCCAATATGAGTCCTTAAACAAATATATTCTGGTCTGCTGGATCAGGTGTGTGTGTGTCTGGAACTGTGCTTTACCACCTCAGAGCTGGCCAGTAGCTCTTCTGGAAGTCCTCACTTCCGTCCACTTTCTGTCATCCCTCTTGAAATGCTTGACTGTATGTGTGCAGACTAGCAACGTGACGACAGGTGGCAGGATACTGATGGTGCATCCTCCGAGTGGGCGAAAGTGAGGTGAGGTCAGGGGTGGTCTGGGTTGTGACTTTAGGTGAGGGCAAGGTAAGTGGAAAGGTGGGTCCCTGGTTCTCCTTTGTGCCCGGGCGAGAGAGAGCAAGTAGGTTGCAGTGTGTTAACCCGGTGGGCTCTGAGGGGTGAGTGACCCCTGGAGTCCGCGTGCGGCAGCCTTATACTCAGGCCTCCCGCTCTCCCGCGCTGTGATTGGCTGCCTGGCACGCGCCGAGACACGATCGCTCTGTATTCTTTCTTGCTTCACCTCCTCTCTCCTCTCTTCAAAATAAGTCCCAGGAAGCTGATTATAACCCTCTTTTGGCGGCTTACGGGAGTACAAAGCTGGCACCGAGGTATTACTCAAGGGATAATCAGAAAGAGTTCTTCGGGTAGAGAAAGAGAGTGACTTCTGAGGTGGAGTAAGAAGTCCAGCTTCGCGCTCCGATAATGGAGGCCGCTGATTGGCTGGTGGGCGGGGCGTGGCACGTTGCAGCCGTGAGCTGTCAAAATCAGCTGGCTGTGCAAGTAAGTAAAAGGGGGCGCGGTGATTGGCGGAGGGCGTTTCTACTTTAGATATAATTATAATACATAGTTATGAACCTCATAACAAAACAATTAACACATATCATTTTTTTTTTCTATGTGAGTGAGGGAGGCAAAAGGCAGAACTGCCTATAGCGAGTGCCTCCCCCATACTTGAAAGAGTGACAGGGCCAAAATCAAGGGAAGTTCGAGCCAAAATGCCTGGACACACGGAGTTTGAAGCAATTTAAGTAATAGGAAGAGGGAAAGACTGATTCTGGGAGAGAGTTCCAGAGCTCAGCTGTTGAATAGAAGAAAGTCTGAGAGTAACATTTCACTCTTGGGTTGGAGAGTTGCACAGAGTAGGGGTGGGAATGTGTTGCAAGACGGGTACCACGTGCCCACGTAAAGGAGGTGGTATACACTGGGAAAGCTCTGAGGAACACTGATTATTATAGTAGCGATAGAATAGCAAGAGAGGTGCAACATTGCGGCGAAGAGAGAGAGATTGTAGAAAGTTGGAGAGTGGACGGGAGTTAATGATACGAAAGGCCTTCCTTTCAATTTTGTCTAGGAGAGCGGTGTGAGGGGAACCTCCCCATACATGTGAACAATACTCAATACAAGGACGCACTATGCCCCTGTACAGAGCAAGAAGCTGTGCAGGGCGGTTGAGCACACCCAGCTTCTGGGAGGCTGCCTTAAGCGGGCATCACACTGGGCCAAATTCTCGCCATTCTCCAATCTCCAGTCTCCGTTTCCGGTCAGTAGCGCCGGCAAATTCTATCACACACGCCAAGCGTCCTGGCCGCGTGAGTCTCCGACACAACAATAACAATGTACGACCTTAGCCTATTGTGCCATTTCACTTATACTGTAATGTATAGTAATATGGATTTACATCTACAATTATAATGCAATATGACTCAATCTACATGTTAGTGTAATTTTTATTTTAGTTGAAGCTTATATGTGGATATTTATATTTTGAACTTTTTCGATTCATACCAATCGCCGTGGCGTAGGCTATACAACAGTGGGTTCACTTAAACTGTAGAATAATATGGATTGATATTGACAAACTTTGTGTAATAGGACCCAATCTATACGTTAATGTTGCTATGTTTTGCGTGTGAAGCTTATATAAGTAGCTATGAGGAAGTTTTTCGCAAAATATAGGCTATAGCCTGACGGAGCCCCTGTCGTTACCTCGGCACTAAACGATCGTTTATATTGTGCTGTTTCACCAATAATTTAGAGTAATATGGATTTATATCGACAATTATATTTCAATGTGACTCAATCTACAAGTTTGCGTTATTATGTTTTATATTTGGAGCATATATGAGGAAATATTTTGAACTTTTCGGAGGTTGTAGAATGCTTGGTAGGCTATAATCCTGTGTATCCGGGTAGACCTGTATTTATCTCAATAATTTGGTAATGTTACAATATATTTTTACATTTTACATTCATAAATAGTCCACTAATATACTAGGTTAGGTTAGGCTAGGTTAAATATATTGTTCAATGATTCTTAGTAAATAGGCATCTGAAAAACAGTTCCTCCTGCTACACAACCGAATGTTTTCGTTTCATACCAATCGCCGTGGCGTAGGTATAGGAAGTGGTTATTTAGCTGCAAGTGGTGTAGCTATTTTAGCATTAATTCACTTAGTTTATGTCTATCCGCAGCCCTTCTCACAATCAAAACACACAATTATGTAGCAAAATATATATTTCGACGTCATATACTTGAGATATCAATGAGATTAAATGCGAGCTGTAAAGAGGCTGACAATCTACCTCCATCAAAATATGGAGCTTCCCACCCAGTGCGGGAAGCATCCTAGCTCCATCAAATAGTGAGATTTGTGCTGGAGACTGGCGGTAGCTCCATTTTTTGCGGTAGAATGGCGAGAAATGGCCCAGTGTGATACCCCCTTCAGCAAGACTGGTAATATGGTCCTTCCAACTGAGAGCAGAAGAAAAAAAAGACACCAAGAATATTGAGAGAAGATGAAGGATTGATTTTTGTATTGTTGAAGAATAAGGGATAGTCCGCAGGGAGTTCCTGACGGGTAGATAGATGGAGAAATTGGGTTTTGGAAGCATTAAAGGTAACAAGATTTTCTCTGCCCCAATTGGAGATAGTAGTTAGATCAGAATTTAAGTGTTCTATGGCTTCATTCCGTTTGTCGTTGAGGAATTGCTGGCTTGGGCGTTCTGAAAAACTAATGGAGTAGTGTAAGGTTGAGTCGTCTGTGTATGAATGGATGGGAGTTGAGGTACAGTTGAGAAGGTCATTTATAAAAATTAGAAAGGGAATAGGACATAGGACAGAGCCCTGAGGAACACCGGCGTTTATAGGGTGAGGAAGTGAGCGATGGCCGTCCACAACCGCAGCTATGGAACGGCCGGAGAGGAAATTAGAGACAAAGGCACAGATGGAGGGATAGAAACCGAAGGAGGGTAGTTTAGAAATTAAAGATTTGTGCCAGACTCTATCGAAGGCTTTCGATATGTCTAGTGCAATAGAAAAAGTCTCACCGAAGTCGCGAAAGGAGGATGGCCAAGAGTTAGTAAGATATGAAAGAAGATCACCAGTAGAGCGACCCTTAAAGAAGCCATACTGGTGATCTGAGAGCAGATTATGAGAAGAGAAATTATTAAGAAATTTGGAAGCAAGAATAGTTTCAAAAACTTTAGAAATACAAGAGATGAGAGCAATTGGACGATAGTTGGAGGGTTGAGAGCGGTCACCCTTCTTTGGGACAGGTTGAATGAGAGCAAACTTCCAGCATTAAGGGAAGACGTTAGAGGATAGACAGAGACGAAAGAGTTTTCCTAGGCAGGGAGTCGGCACGGAAGCACAGTTTTTGAGTACAACAGGAGGAACACCGTCCGGACCGTACGCCTTATTAGTATTAAGCCCAGAGAGGGTAGAAAGTACATCTTTAGAAGAGATTAGGATATTAGGCATAAGTAAGAGAGAGGGGGGTGGAGAGGGAGGAATAGCACCGGAATCATCCAAGGTGGAGTTTCTAGCAAAAGTTTGAGCGAAGAGTTTAGCTTTGTCAGAGGAAGAAGTGATGGTTGTGCCATCAGAGTGGGAAAGGGGAGGGAAAGACGAGGAAGAGAAATTGTTGGAAAAGTTTTTGGCTAGATGCCAGAAAGCTTGGGAAGAGCTAGAGTTGGATAGTTCAGTGCATTTATTATTGATGAAAGAGTGCTTGGCAAGTCGAAGAACAGATTTGGCTTGATTCCGGGCAGAAACATAGGAAGAATGAGAGTCTTGAGTTTTGAGGCGTCTGTACCGTTTGAATGCTTCCTCCTTATTGCGGACAGCAGTAGAACAGGCGTGAGTAAACCAAGATTTTTTAGCATTAGTGTGAGAGAAAGAGAATGGAATGTATATGCTTCCATGCCCGATAGGATTACCTCGGTAATGCGTTCAGCACCCTCCGAGGGTCCCCGGCCACGGAAGCAGAAATCATTCCATGGGAAATCAAAGAAGTACTGCCGGAGAGCCTCCCAGTCGGCAGCGCCAAAGTGCTACAAGCGCCGCCGGCTAGGAGGATCGGGTGGCCGTACTGGAGAGATAGGACAGGCGACAGAGATAAGTTTATGTAAACTGTTTTCCGTGAAAGTGTACCTTTTTTATTATAATAATAAAAACAAGCATTGATGATAAACAAATTCTGATGATACTTTTGGAAAGAGCCTGGAAAATACTTCATATATCATATAGAATAAAATGTGTCATCACTCAAAATTCTGAATAAAATCCA
Source organism: Paralithodes platypus (assembly GCA_032716605.1). Taxonomy (NCBI): domain Eukaryota; kingdom Metazoa; phylum Arthropoda; class Malacostraca; order Decapoda; family Lithodidae; genus Paralithodes; species Paralithodes platypus. The sequence goes on from CM064526.1 coordinate 15,018,215, forward strand.
TTGGATTTAGAATGTAGTTGGAAAAATGGCAGAATTTTTTAGTTGGAATAAATAATATCTATTATTGTTCAAGATTTTGTCTTTTTGTCTACGGTGATATTCTGGATTAGCCTTTGCTTTATCTATTGATATATAATAGATTGCAGTAGAAGCAATTATTGTGGGTGAATATCGTTCATGAATGAACATTTTGGATTTGGCACCCATACTCAAAATTGTGAGAAAGAGGCTTATGATTATATTCATATAAAAAAAACATTGATGTTAAATCAATTCTGATGATTCCATTGGAAAGCCAGTGAAAAGTTGTTTATATTTCATATTAAAATATTTGTATTGACCAGCATATATCGCAATTGTGACGAGTTGAACGCCGAAGAATGATGCATTTTTCTATTATCGAACAATTGTCAGTATATAATATTGACTTATTTCTAAGTTTAATTCATTCTTATTGTAGTATGGGCTTTCCTCTTTCTAGTCATATATAATTTAATATAGTAGACGCAATTATTGTGGGTTTAAACAGAGCGATAATATACTGTTTCTTTGTGCACCATCCATAAGGAGCCTGATAAAACAAGGAGACCTGATATAATATACCTTAAGTTAATTGTGCATCTCCCGGGGTTAATAATCAGCAACATTACAACACTCTACACTGCTAACACATATTTCGAGCTTTTATGGATCTGGAAAAAGCGTATGATCGTTTGGATCGAGAAGCAATGTAGAAGATCTATGAAATTGGAGGAAATTTGTTACGAGCAGTCAAGAGTTTTTAGGAAGAGAGCAGAGCGTGTGTTAGAGTAGGGAATAAGTTGAGTGAATGGTTTGCGGTATATATAAGTTTGCGACAGGGTTGTGTATTGTCACCGTGGTTGTTTAATGTATTTATGGATGGTGTGGTGAGGGATGTAAAATTTAGATATATGGGTAGAGGATTGGGTTTAGTAGGAAAGAATGGTGGTGATTGGGAGTTGAATCAGTTGCTGATTGCTGATGACACAGCACTGGTGGCGGATTCTGAGGAGAAGCTGCAGTGAGTAGTAAAAGAGTTTGGTGTGGTATGTGGGAGGAGGAAGCTGAAGGCGAATGGCAATTAAAGTAAAGTGATGATGTGTAATAGAAATGCTCGTAGGGTAAACCTAAACGCACAACTGGATGAGGAAATGCTGGAACAAGTGGAGTGTTTTAAATACCTAGGAGGAGTGATAAGTAGGGACGCAGGTGTGGGAATGGAGGTAAGACAGAAAGTGTGTGTAGGAAGGGAAATTTCGGAGAAATGGGAAGTATGTGGAAGGTGAGAAATATCGGAATAAAAGCTAAAAGTGCAATGCATCAAAGGATAGTTATACCAACAGTGATGCATGGGGCTGAGACATGGGGTGTGAATGTACAAGAGAAAAGAAGGTTGGATGTGTTGGAGATGAGCTGCTTCAGTATGTGTGGAGTAAGACGTAGAGACAGATTGAGGAATGAAGAGGTACGTAGGAGAGTGGGACAACAGGAACCCTTATCGGCCAGAGTGGAAAGCAGGATGCTATGCTGGTATGGACATGTTGAACAAATCGGAGATGAAAGGCTTACAAAGAAAATATATGAGTCAGAGACAAGGGGAAATAGATTGAGAGGAAGACCTCGGAGGAGATGGAGAGATGATGCAATAATGGCATTGGAAGACAGAGAGATGACTGAAGAACAGGAAAGAGAAGTGGCAATGAATAGGAATGAATGGAGAATGCTTGTGAATAGATGAGTGATAATGCCATCTTACGGAGAGAGGGTCGGGCACCAGTTGAACTAGATAATAGTTTGTCAGGCATCTGGCCCGGGGATCCGATGTACATTGTGAGGGGCCATGCCTGGAAATAAGGTGGGCAGGCATTGTAGTGTGGTTCTGCTGCGTGTCTGCCTGCTGAGACCGGAACCTCTCCGGGAGGTCTGGGACCGGGGGATTGCTGAAGGCCCATAGTGATTCTTGGTCTCTGGGTTTTCTCCTGGGCGACCTAGATGTATGTGAGCTATATTTGATTTATATATTTATATATGTTATTTCTTTTATGTTTTGTTGTTTTTGTTCGGGCTCTGTATCACCCGCAGCTATGAGGTATGTGCCTGAGTATAATTATACAGTACATACATACATGCAAATAAACTCAGATTGGATATACTGATAGTGTTTCACCTTTGATTATTTGATATACCTTTCTATTCACATATTAAGTTGGTTTATCACTACAAATATTAACACCTTTAACCCTTTCCCTGCGGGAGACGTTCCGAAACGTATAGGCAATTTACAGCAATTTCCAGGTTTTAACCCGTGGAGCCCCGGCTAGTTTTGTAATGTTTGCGCACCAGAACCCGGCCGGTTTTCAAAAAATGGTTTTATTCCAGAAACAATAGCGAATGGGTTAGGAATGAAGGAAAAACCACGAAAAACCGCTCAAAAAGCTTTAAAAATGGTCCTACAGAGCCCCCGAAAATGGATTTTACAGGAGTAAAAAATTGAAGGCAATTATCCCAAAAAAACAGGTTATTGCGCGCTCGCGCGCACGCACGTGGACTTTGAGAGTTTTCAACCATCGGCACGGTTGCGTGGGATACGTACACAGTTCCCATACAAATCTGAGCCCTCTTGAGTGGCTACACCTGAGGTTACGGTCGGCGCAATTAGGGTGACGCGCCAGGCGCGTCTCTGGGGCTGTGCGTTACATACATCGCCGACGCGTCAGGCGCGTCGCTGGGGCTATACGGGTTAAAAGCATGTAAAAGCCGTAGAAATAGAGTGTCAGTGGGCGGGACAGCGAGGAGCCCACCTCAGACTGTCAGCACGGCCAGCCACGCACTGAGGGAAACTGTGGTCTCGGACCGCGGTCTCAGCAGTGTTGCCAAGCCGCTATATTGCTAATAATTAGCAAGTTTTCCCGAATATCTATGGCAGCGCTGCAGTTGAACCCCGCGAGTTAGGAAGCTCATTCTAGTGTAATTTTGAAGCTATTTAGTTTTCGGTAGAATACATTTCATTTCATGCAGAAACTTGATTAATCATTCAGAAGTGACTGAATATGCCCTAAATAGCGCAAATATGACCGCAGCCAGAGGGTTAAAAGGTAAACAATTATGGACACTGTAATTATCCTAGTCATATCTTCTTCCAACCGATGTTTCCGTTATCTCTCTCTCTCTCTCTCTCTCTCTCTCTCTCTCTCTCTCTCTCTCTCTCTCTCTCATTGTCCTCCTCTCTGTTACTGATTGTTTCTCTTTACTTCTCCACCTTCCTTGTTTTTTGTCATATTTTGGAAACTCCATGAACTCATCGAGGGAGAAAAAGACCCGGTTTAAATATTAATTTGATGTAATTATCCAAAAATATAAAATAACTGTTATAAAACTGCCCCCCCCCCTCCCTAGTACTGTTGTAACATTTTTGCTGTTAGTTCATCCACAAAAATGTCAGCGTGCATACAAAGGACCCGTGGCCAATGCTGTTCCTCATATCTAATATATCTGTCTGTCTATCTATCTAGCTATTTATCTATATATCTATGTATATATCTGTCAATCTACCTATCTATATATATATATGTATATATATATATATATATATATATATATATATATATATATATATATATATATATGTGAGAGCGATGGAAATGAGTTACTTGAGAAGTGTTTGCGGAGTTACATGGAGGGATAGACAGACGAATGAGGAAAGGGTACTTCACACAGTCAGGAATGCGAGCTAGAATCACTAGGAGTAGCTGAAAATTCGGATTCCTGGGCCTATTCGCGGTGAAAATCGATACTCCTAGTGACTCTAGCGATATCCTAGTGATTCCTGTTAAACTCCCATTGACTCCAAACCAGTCCCGGCCGATTGGCCCTGTACGACAAAATGTTCACCGTGTTTAAGGTTCTCGCCGCGAATCGGACCACTCCCAGTGATTCCCAGTGATTCCCCAGTGAGTCCTGATGATTCTGGTGAGAACTGAAACTGAAACCGAAAGCTGTCCGCGAATCAGATACGAAACACCGAGAATCACCAGGACTCACTGGGGAATCACTGGGGATCACTGGGAATCAACTGGGAGTCACTGGGAATGGTCCGATACATGGCGAGAACCTTAAACACGGTGAACATTTTGTCGGACAGGGCCAATCGGCCGCGAGTGGTTCTGAGTCACTGGGAGTCTAACAGGAATCACTAGGATATCGCTAGAGTCACTAGGAGTCATCGAATTTCACCGCAAATAGGCCCAGGAATCCGAATTTTCAGCTACTCCTAGTGATTCTAGCTCGCATTCCTAAACTGTGTGAAGTACCCTTTAATAAATATATTATCCATATAAACCTGTAATACTTCTCACGTGAAAGTATAATAATTATACAGTATACAGGTAGTTAACTTTTCTTGGTCAAACATTATAAATAGGCCTAGTATTAACCTGTGTAAGTACAATTTCCCACAAGACATTGTATTCACCCAGTGATTGTGTGTAGAGAAGGAAATTACGGTAGGTGAAGTAATTAAATGATATGAACAATGTATGGTCAATGTTACAATACCCTACTTGTAGTCTACAAGTTCTGCAACTCCCCTTACCTAACATAACGAGAATGGTGGATACAAAGGAGTACAAAGGAAATCAAGCAACAACAGATATAGTGACCCTTCTAGGTTGCTTGTCCTCCAAAACACTGAGGATCAAGTGTCCAAACAGTGGTTTAGAGTGGGTAAGGGAACATTGGAAAGGGAATTACTGCCCTGGAACTAATGTCCGTGGCAGGATTAGGAAGTTAGTAGAGGACAGATGGGTTAGTAACTGAGGGGGGGATAAAATAAAGTTATTCATTTACAAACGCAGTCAGTCGCGGGTTTGATGCGAGATATTTGTCTAGGCGGAGTTTAAATGAATCAACGGTGCTGCAGTCTATAACGTTTCGGGGAAGCCCATTCCACAAGTTGACAACTCGATTGAAGAAGAAATTCTTAAATTCGTGCGAGTTAAAAGATTTACCAATAATTTTGCAACCGTTTCCCCGCGTGTAATTAGATTGGTCGATAGTGAAGTACTTACTACAGTTCATATTGTCGATGCCTTTGATGATTTTGAACACTTGAATTAAGTCACCTCTTAATCTGCGCTGGGTTAAAGGAAATAGATTTAATTCTCTAAGACGCTCTTCGTATGGTTTGTTCTATAGGCTAGGTATCATTTTGGTAACTCTACGTTGAACTCGTTCTAGCTTGTTTATATCTTTTTGGTAATAAGGGCACCAGGATTGAATGCAGTATTCCAGAAGAGGGCGGACTAAGGCATTGTAAAGGGTTAGGATACGTGTTTGTATGTGTTTTGAAATGTCAAGTTCGTTTGGTGGTGGACAGTGGAGTTTGGATTACTACTTCGAGGGGCGTTGTAGTCGCCGGGGTAAACTTTGAGCCAGCGTAATCATGGCTTGGTTGTTTAGGGGCCGTTGTAGTCGCCGGTTAATAATCTAGAAGTTCTGCAACTCCCCTGACCTAACCTAAGCAAACTAACACAACCTATAAGTGTTACCTATATTAGGTAATCGTATGAAATATTACAGAACTCGGTAACGAATGAAAAGAAGAAGGTGGGAAGGAAAAACTATCCACTATTTAGACAATAGTTTAAATATATTTGTTTCGTAAAGTATAGTAAGCATTGATATCATGACCTTATGGTACATAATAATACAAACTTATCGTATTATATTAATGTCTGTAATGATGTATGAATACAGTCATTGTACTTAACCCTTAACCAACGGCGCACGACATCTGTCGAGTTAAATAAATGTGGACTATGTGGCGGTGCACCACATATGTCGAGTGCCATTTTCAGCACATAATGTTGGTGAGAGAGAGAGCTGAACGGTGGGACGAGCGTAGTAACCTTATGACCGCTCCCCACGACCACCGTGGACGTACTGAACTGTATACCACCTTCCTTCCCCCTCTCTCACTCGCTACACAGGGAATTATGTAGGGAAATTACCTTATTTTAATTTTGTTGCACTCGTGTTGCACGATCGTTGCAAGAGAACCAGTGGTCGTACAAGGATGGTTCGGATGTCATTGAAAAGCTCTGTTTATGCCCTTTCAGGGATAGATACTTGTTTTACACTCTGGGTCTTGTTTATGCATGAAAATGAGCACGGAAACAACCCTATTTAGGGTAAAAACCCCCCGCTGGGCGACACAGTGTAAAATACCCTACCACCCGCTCTTTGTGTGTTAATGATGATATTAGAGGACTGTAGTTATAGCCTACAAGAGACATACTTGAGGAAAAATTAATTTCAATTATAGGGTCAAACACACAATGGGAGCCATGCCTGGCATACTCGCATCTCATTCCTAACAAATCCCAGTGATTCTCGGTGACTCCCAGTGACTCCTATCTAATTCCCAGTAGTTCCTATATTACTCCTATCGACTCGTATAATACAGTAATCCGAAATTTTCAAATTTTCAATAACTCGCACTTCATTCCTGGTTTTATCCAGGTGATTCCTGGTGATTCCCAGTGACTCCCAGTGATTCGCAGGTACACTCCCACTGGTTCCTACGGTGTTGTGAGTCCACGGGGAATTGCAGACATTCGCAGTGTATTCCCAGGAATCACCAGGAATCATTACTCCTAGTGATTCTAGCCCGCATTCCTGACTGTGTGAAGTACCCCGAAGTAAGAAGGAGGTGTGGTGTGGAGGTAGATGTGCTGGAAAGTGTAAAAAGGAACAACTTGAGATGGTTCGGCCATATGGAACGTATGGGAAGCGAGAGAATTACTAAGAGGGTGTACGAGAGCAAGGTGGAAGGACAGAGAGGGAGAGGTAGACCGAAGGAGAGGTGGAAGGATGGAGTGAGGAAGTATATGAATGAAGGCGGTGCTGGTTGGGAGGAGGGGCGTCGACTGACTGGGGACAGAGGTGTATGGGGGCTGTTCGTTCCTGGCCATCCCTTCGGGGATCACGGCGTCAGGTAATAGATAGATAGAAAGATATATATATATATATATATATTTTCTTTAATACATACGAGGTTGAAAGAAATGGCAATTTCTGCGTTGGAAATTTTATTATTCAAAGTTTCCAGGTCTCTGATGAGTTTTCGCTGGGTGGCAGGAAGTAGATGAATGAGATTAGCAAAATTCTTGGTGGTACAGGGTTACATTAATGTTCATGATGATACATGATATACGACGATGCGTTTCACTGGACAACCAGCATTATCAAGTAAGGATAGAATTATATTATTATGTTCCTTCCAACAACCAACCATACTCCTAAAATCGATTAATGAAATTTACAAACACATGTGGCAGTCCGTGGACTCGAACCCAGGATGCTCACACCGAAAATCAACACCTTATACATCGCACCACGAAGACAGTTAAAGGTTGGTGGACACTGCCTACGATTTATTATGCAACTTCGAATCCTGCATATCAATCTAAGCATGTACACACATCCCAACTGCAACTCACGTAGGCTATGCATATGTGAATGGAAAGAGCAATTAATGGGGCCTTAACCACTTAGGGAAGTCCTCTCGATAAATTACTCCTGAACCAATATCAATTATTATGTTCCTTCCAACAACCAACCATACTCCTAAAATTATATAAAAGGTAAACAGGAAGGGTATATATAGAGGGTGGAGGATCAGAGGAGGCGAAAATCAGGGGGCAAAAGTCTGCTATTGGTGGAGGGGTATTCTCGGAGTGTAAAAGAGAGATCCGCTTCACGCAGGCGCACTGGATGCGGGAAGGTGGTGGTCGGTTGGCGGGGTCGAAGCTAATTGGCTGCGTGTCGAGGGGCGTGGCCTAAGTTGCGTGTAGTACGTGTGGCGCCTGCAGAAGACGAAGCTGAAGGAGGTAGCGCGGAGGGCTGCGTCAAGGGCACCGGGGGGCGAGGGGGGGCGTTAGGTCCTGTAGGATAGTGCCTTTTGGCAGAAGGAAGGATCTGAAGGTCCAGAGTTTGGTTGTTGATGTTAGGATGTAAGGCTTGGATATATAACGCTTCGAGTATAGGTAATCTCCTTGGGTCACTTTCTTTATCGAGTATGGTGGTGTGTTTCTCTAACTCGTTGCGTGTGAGGTGGGGGTGGTTAGGGGTGAGATAGTGGTCTTTGATGGCTCCAGCCTGAAGGAGAAGAGTTAACCGACGTGAAAGACGAGTCTGCGTCATGCCAATATAGGAATGAGGTCCACAGTCCTCATAATTACAGGTATGTTGGTAAATGACGTGATCGTCGGTCATCGGGCTCTTTATCTTGGTGGAAGCTGGTTTGTTGCGGAGAACGAGGTTGGAGGTCTTGGGGGATTTGTAATAAATTATTAATTTGATTTTGTTTTCCGAGTTGGTTGGGTGGACATGCTTGGAGATTATTTCTTTTAAGACGGCCTCATCATTTTTGTGTTCAGAGGACATAAAATTGCGGTAGAAGATCTTAATTTCATTGGGAGGGTCAATGTTGGGAGGGCTTTGGGTGTACCATATTTCAAGATGGTGGTTGATGGTGCTGGAGATGTCGGAGTTGGAGTATCCGTTATTCACTAAAACTTGGGATAGTCTTTCTAGTTCCTGGTGGGTGTCGGTCGAGGTAGAGCAGTGCGTGAGGGCTCTCCTTACATAAGCGGAGATGAAGGATAGAAGATAACGGCGGGGGCATTCACTATCGCCGTTGAGGCATTGTCCTGTGTTAGTTGGTTTAGTGTAGACGGTGGTTTTGAACCCATGGTCGTTCAGAGCTACGAGGATGTCGAGGAAGGGGAGTTGTCCATTGTTTGATTTTTCAAAGGTGAAGTTAAGTCCGGAGGAGGTCATGAAGCGACGCTGGAGCTCCTGTAGTTCGTAGAGGTCCTTGATTTGCACGAATATGTCATCCACGTATCTACAGTAGACGGCGGGTCGTTGGGCAGCTAGGAGCTCTTCCTCGATGGTACCCATAAAAAAGTTCGCAAAAAGAACTCCTAGGGGGCTGCCCATCGCCACACCGTCTATCTGCTTGTACATGTTGCCCCGGGGCCAAAGGAACTGGGCCTCCTTGGTACATAGCTCCAGCAGTGTTTTCAGGGCCTTCTCCGGGATGTCCAGTGTTGGTGTATCAGGGCAATGGTAAATTCGACGTAGAATCATGTCAATGGTCCTATGCACTGGCATGTTGGTGAACAGGCTTTCTACGTCGAGGGAGGCGATTGTGTGGTTGTTGTTCCGGGGGGCGTCTCGTAAAATTTCCAAGAAATCGTGGGCTGAGTTATGGTTGTATTGGCAGGGCACGTAGGGGGTGAGGAGGTTGTTCAGGGCCTTGGCGATCTGGTAGGTGGCAGTGGAGATCTGGGAGATGATGTGGCGGAGGGGGTTCCCAGGTTTGTGTGTTTTGATGGTTCCGTACGCATAACCAGGGGTGTATTCTCCGACGAGTTTTTTAAGGTGGACCCCTCCTTGTTTGGCGTTGATGGCGGTGATGGTGGTGTTGGCAGTACGTTTGATTTCGTCGGTTGGGTTGCGGGTGATCCTTTTAAATTTGGTGTTGTCACTTAAGATGACGTCCATTTTCCTAAGATATTCCTCCTTGTCATGAATCACGAGGCCCTTCCTGTTTACCTTTTATATCATTCTATCCTTACTTGATAATGCTGGTTGTCCAGTGAAATGCGTCGTATATCCTGTATCATCATGTACATTAATGTAACCCTGTACCACCATGAATTTTGCTAATCTCATTCATCTACTTCCTGCCACCCAGCGAAAACTCATCAGAGACCTGGAAACTTTGAATAATAAAATGTCCAACGCAGAAATTGCCATTTCTTTCAACCTCGTATGTATTAAAGAAAATTTATTACCTGGCTTTACTAACATATATATATATATATTTACATATATATATATATATATATATATATATATATATATATATATATATATATATATATATATATATATATATATATACTATATATATATATACTATATATATATATACTATATATATATATATACTATATATAAATATATACTATATATATATATATATATACGGTATATACTGTATATATATATACAGTATATACCGGTATGTATGTATATAATATATAGTATATATGTCGCATGATGATACTATTTCAACCCAACACGGATTAATATAGCCACATTCTGTATACGGAACTACAAATGACTGACTTGTTGTATGCATCATAAGTGGATTGTTGAAAAAGACCGAATAAAATCATTCTAACTGTTGCACAAAAACGATGATTACTCACTGACTATACTTACTAGTTTTGTTATGCCTATAAGTGTTCCATATTTGCACACCCGAATTGGACAGGACCTGTTCAAAGTAATGTGAAGAGCCCAAGACATTCCACCTCCAGTCACAGGGACATAACTTTTCAAGAGATGACTGTGATGTTATGCACAGAGTGAAAAGGAAGAGAATCGAGAAGTCCCAAGCAGCACTACACCAGCCCCAACACCCCATACAAAAAAACCTTCTGCCAACCCAATAGCTGCAGTCCAGACAGTTACCACAGTGCCCCCTCCAGTCCAGTTTTCTTTACCCCCTGCCATCCCATTCTCTCTCACACAAACAGGTACAGCCAATCACAGAGTCAGTGACGCCTGAAAAGGTCCCATGATGCTCGGGCCGTAAGACGCTTGGGCCGCCGCCCATGTAGTATTCGGGCGTATCGCCCGCTTTGTTTACATTACTTGTACGCTACGATCGCGTTCCCGTCTATTTTGACTGCCGTGGGATACAATAATAAGTTGAGGGGGTCTTTGCCCCCCCTCATTCCCCCATGACTTATTATCATCATCATATATATTGCCAGCAGTGGGGGCAAATAACAAGTATGCCGCTGCCCAATCATACAGCGGTTCAAGCATGCCGCGGTCAGACTGGAGCGCGGCCCTAGTGACTGTACACCCTGAGCACCACCCAATGTCACTAGTCGCACAGCTGGTAACTTACCTATCCCCACACCTGCTACCGGGAAGGTAAATTACAGGAGAGCGACGAGCCAGAGAAACAAGGACACAATGGCCACACCCAACACCAAGACCAGGACAAACAGAAAATGGAACAAGGAACGAGAGGAAACATTGTTTGGCAGGCTCACCCCCTCTCCTAAATTCAACAATCCTTATTTAGCAGGTACCAACATCAGCAACCCTTGGAAGGTAACCAAAGCCAACAACCTCAGCAACCCTTGGCAGGCTGCAACCTCATTCAGCAACCCCTGTGAGGCACACAGAAAACTCAGCAACCCTTGCTCTCCGTCAGAGTTCAGCAACTCCTGCTTTGACACCAACCACGTGACCACTCTCAGCAACCCTTGCATGGCCACAAACTCAATCAGCAACCCCTGTGAAACACATAGAGAGTTCAGCAACCCGTGCTCTTACAAAACCCTAACCCTAGAAACATAACAAGAAGAAGAAATATATTGAGCAAAGGTCCCCAGTCACGATGCCCGACAAGAAGAAGAAGGCTAAATGAGACCTTGACCTTCGTGATACAGCTGAGAAACACATATGATAATTCGGCCATAGTACTTTGAGTAAATTTGTCTCTGTCTATTAGAGTCCCTTTTTTTATATTAAAAAAACCTCTCAAGAATATTACACGCTATCATAAAGATTCACTGATATTAGAAGTTATTAAACATCTCCGGTCATAATTTCTGAAGTATCTTTTCTTTTTTGTCTTTTCTTTTTTTCTTACAAAATCTGCGTAATAAATATATCACTATATATTCATTCTCGGCCCTGATTTACACTTGAATACTACACGTACTTCTCTCGGGTTCAACTCATCATTTGTAACTTAAATATTGTTCTTAAACCTCTTGCCAAAGAATCACTTCTATCTTGATGTATATATTTTAGAGTGCTTGCATTTATAAACACATGTAACCTTGCTTTCACTATTTACACACTCTCCTTATTATGTACATATACAGTATTTATTGTAACCACCATCTCTACACTTATGTTAAATAAATCGTATATACCGAATCCCATGTATCTATTCTAATCTATGTGTCCCAGTTCATTAAGGGGGCCCACCTCGGGGGTTTTTTCTATCTCTTTTCCTCTCTCTCTGGCTTCCATTCATTCGGCTACATTCAGCCTACTGTTTTAAGCCGTTTAACCCCATCCAGGTGTCGATTTTTTCCTGGCGTGTGGCAGCTAGCCAGCATATGTTTTTGACAGCAGGCTAAATTTGTAAATTTTTCGATGGAAAAATATCTCCGGCGAAGCCGGATTTCTTCTTACAATGCTAGCTCGCTATCGCTCGCCAGGAAGAAATAGACACCTGGATGAGGATAAACGTCTTAAGACAGTAGGCTGAATGGGGCCGAATGGATACAAGCCAGAGAAAAAGAGAAAAGGCGAGAAAATAAGCAGGTGACCCCCCTTAATGACTGCACGGTCATACAGATAATATTACACGACCAAATGACAAATAGGGCCTGGTCGGTATCTTAATATATAAATCAATCAATATTTAATTCTATATCCTTCCCTAGTATGTGCCGAGAATTACGGTAAAAATGGAAGTCTAAAAGATTCCAAGTCTGTTCAAACACTTCTCTGTATTCTGTGGTAATATTCCCTCCTTCTCTCTCTCTCTCTCTCTCTCTCTCTCTCTCTCTCTCTCTCTCTCTCTCTCTCTCTCTCTCTCTCTCTCTCTCTCTCTCTCTCTCATATATACATATATATATATATATATATATACTGTATATATATATGTATATATACTGTATATATATATATATATATATATATATATATATATAAATATATATATATATATATATATATATATATATATATATATATATATATATATATATATATACCGGTATATTTATATATATGTGTATATATAATGATAGAAATGCCAATTAACACATTATATAATACCATTGTATTCTACAAACGTTCTTAACATCTAACCACTTACACAATGTAATGTGTAGGGTTAATAAATAATGAATGATTGCAACTGCCGGGAATAGAACTCGGGACCCACAAACAGGACGACAGTGCTCTTGTACCTTTGCAAAATTATTGGTAAATCTTTTAATTCCCACTAATCTAAGAATTTCTTCTTCAATCGAGTTGTTAACTTGTGGAATGGGCTTACCCGAGACGTTATAGACTGCAGCACCGTTGATTATTTTAAATTTCGCAAAGACAAATATCTTGCCTCAAACCCGCGACTGACTGCGTTTGTAAATGAATAACTATAGTCTATTCCCCCCTTAGATTCATCAAGGATTATTGCGCATATATATTACTAAGACGTTACATTTTTTTCCCAAAATATATGAAAGATCACGAATGATTGTTATGTTACTAACCCATCTGTTCCCTACTAACTTCCTAATCCTGCCACGGACATTAGATCAAGGGGAATTGTTCCCATTCCAATTGTCCCTTGCCCACTCTAAACCACTGTTCGGACACTTGATCCTCAGTGTTTCGGAGGACAAGCAGCCTAGAGGGGTCACTTGACCTGTTGTTGCTTGATTTCCTTTGTACTCCTTTGTACCGTCAAGAAGGTTAAAGGTTTAGCACCACTCTTCGTACATATAATTATCTTGTCGATATATAGGAACATGCACTGAGTGTTACACTAAACCTAACCTCACTATGATAGTCAAATGGAAGTACTAAAACACGTAGATATAGTATTATGAAAGAAATGCCAATTAACACGACATTATTTAATATATATATATGTATATGTACGAAGAGTGTGTGCTAAACCTTTAACCTTCTTGATGGTACAGTGGTAGAGCAATATCGTCCTGTTTGTGGGTCCCGAGTTCGATTCCCGGCAGTTGCAATCATTCATTATTTATTAACCTTACACATTACATTGTGTAAGTGGTTAGATTTTAAGGACGTTTGTAGAATATAATGATACATATATATATATATATATATATATATATATATATATATGAAGAGCAAGACCACGGTGAACACAAACATCTTAGTTGACATCTTTGACTTTATTACACAACGTTTTGGAACAAATTCACCGACACATACCTGTATATAGGAAAAGCCCTTGATAAGATTTTGAATAATAAACAAACCACTGTAACAATTGTACCTTTGGTGATGGGCTGGTCTATCAGAGTGAAAGCTGAGCAATCTCTGCCATACCCATAGCCTACTCTGACTGTTCCTTTAACTTATATATTTTCTAGATCTCAAGTGACGGCGTCTCTTCCGTGGATTGACCTCCCAAGCTACCAAGACTGGAAGCCAAAGCATCACATTTTTCCCTTGCCCCTCAACTTTCTCTTCATAATTGCTGAGGGGCACAGGGCCCTGGGTGGGGCTTTGGTTTCCCGGGCGTTTCCGCATCCCTCCTCAGCTCCCCGCCATGGAGTGGCTTCGGTCACCCAGGCTTTATTGTGGTCGGCAGGGAGGGTTCTGTGGGGGCGCTGGTTATGGCCTTGGAATTGCTCGGGGCCTTGGGGCTGTTCGGCCAGGCAGCTTGGGGAACAACAACAACAACAACAACAACAATTGTACCTAGGGATATCATATATATTTCAATTATATTTACTAGTAGCAGAAGTCTTACACTACGAAAAAAGCTTACTAGTTTACTGCGTGAGTTCTATCCTCAAATATATTTTAGAATAATATTTAAATCTGGACGTAACATTGGTAGTTATTTTATGTATAAAGATATGTTTCCTAGTGATCTTATCTCTTCGGTTGTTTATAAATACACTTGTGCTAGCTGTATAGTTATATACATTGGTAAAACTAAGAGACACTTGAGATCTGGGATTCATGAACACTTAGGTAGGTCGGTAAGGACGGGTCAACCTCTATCTAGACCTGCTCATTCAGCTGTTCAGCCACCAGGCAGTGGAGCGCCCAAGTATTGGGGACTATGAGTCCTCGGGGCCTCTCCTCTGCTTTTAACGTACGCAAAACACATCATTTGTTTAGTGAATGTAGTTGTTTAAGTTTAGGTATATACATTTTTTAAATTAATTGTTGTTAGGTGTATATATGTTCTCAATCGACTTTTTTTATTCCCTGAAGTATTGTTATTTTTGTAGTCCACTGTACTCGATATATTGTTTGATTTAATAGCTATATTTTCATGTTTAGGATTTATCAACTTCTAATTTTTCTTTACTATCAAGTTAATCTTAGGTGCGCTAGTTCCTTAACATATATTTTTTACGTTTTATGTTAATTAATCTAACTTTGCGTTGTATAGTTTATCCCTGTCATACGCGATTCTAAGGATACTGTTCAGTTATATTTAATTTTATTTAGTATGCTTATTCGAATAATACCTCGCCCATTGGTGTTAATCTTCCCTTGATCTGATACATCACGTTCTCATAAACTTAATATTTCTTTGTTATCGATGAGACTGTTCACATTCGATATTTTTAAACTTGAACGAAATTGTAATTGCTTTCATGTCTGCATTGTTTTAAATGGCTAGGCTCTTATATACGTTTTTGGTTTGATTGCTGAATATTTGTGTAAGTTGCATATTCTTTTTATAGGCCTGATGATGGACCCAGCTGGTTCCGAAACGTTGTGTAATAAAGTCAGAGATGTCAACCAAGATGTTTGTGTTCACCCTGGTCTTGCGGTCTTGCTGTATTGAGACTGCGCTTTCCATGTGGCAAATCGATCTCCCATATATATATATATATATATATATATATATATATATATATATATATATATACTGTATATAATATTATACCAGGTTTTTTACTGGGGTTGATTGGATAAAGGTAGGTTCTTACTTGACTGGAGAAACTAAAGTCAGACAACACATGCACGAAAGTCGTAAAGGATAAATATAATACAGAGTACACACATGAGTTTTCTTATTAATGATCACTTGATACAAAGATAGAAATACACTCAAGATATATAATACACTTTTTAAATGGAAAAATAACACAATAATATAACGCCAAGAAACGGACGAGGATCCACGACAAACTTAGAGAATCCACTAGCACTTCTATTCTAACACTGGATAGAGTCTTGAAGTAACACTAATACTGTTGATCTAGTTGTTTGTTGCTAAGTCCTTTCTTCTCTCTTCGTCGGGCGGGCCGCTTAGGTGGTCCTGCCGTGTGATCAATGGAGTGGGGTTTGCAGATGGACTATTTGGTTTGGGGCCTTTAACCCTTATTTAGCGGGGCCCGACTCTAGTCCGTATAGAGAACACCAGCACAAAGAGCGGGGCCCGACCTGAGTCCGTGTGCAATTTTGGTGCAATATTGGCTCTGAGAGAGAGACGAGCGACGGGAGGAGCATAGGTTGCCTCATGACCGCTCGCCACGGCCGCCGTGGGCCTACTGACATTTATTCCACACACATCCACCCTCCTTCCCTCGCTACACACGTAATTATGTAACGAAATGACCGTATTTTAGCAATTTTGCCCTTCGGTTGCACGATCGTTGCAAGACAACCAGTGATCGTAGAAGGATGGTTCAGGTGTCATTAGAAAGCTCAATTAACGCCCTTTCAGGGATACATAATTGTATTACGCTCTGGCTCTTGTTTATGCATGAAAAAGAGCACGGAAACAAGGCCATTTATGGTCAAACAAAAATGCTGGGCGGCACGGTGAAATATACTCCACCACCCGCTCTTAGGGTGTTAACCCTCTCACATCCTTATGATGCAGAGGTTGCCAGATTAGCAATAAGAAATAGATTACTCTCACTCTTATAATTACCTCTCCAAAATTCGTTTTCTGCCCACAGCTAACTCAAAGACAACTGCAGAGGTTGAAGTAAATAAACTAAAGGTTTATAAATACCCCTGACAGTAACAAAGGCTTTAAAGTATCCCTAATAGGCTCAAAAATTGTCAGGATGTGAGAGGGTTAATAGTAGTTCCTTATGTCATTACACAGGGGGCGTACTATCGGATTAACGCGGGCAAGAGTAAGGACATGTCCCACACTATGATTGCTCGACTATCCTGACCGTTATAATAGCCGGTGATGAAGTTCTGTTTCGGTACTCTTGGATGTGGGGTCTTTAACCCGGCAAGTGCGGGAAGACTCTTAAGAGTTTCCCCGGGCACTCCTCCACATCCCCTCCTTCCCCACTTTCCTCCCCTCCTTCAGTTATCACCTATTTTCCCTGATATTCCCTTATTCTATGGTCTATTTTCGTGCTAACATTAGCGAGTTGGTAGCAGGGCATTGTCATCACTGTTACCAAGCGTGGGAAAGAGCGAGAGAGAGAATATTGCGTAACAGTGTCTCTCCAGACAAGGGGAGGGGAGGAGGGGAGGGAGGTTGCCTCAGCCATACATTATGTAACTCCCGGCCTGTATCGCCGATTTTGACCATCCAAACGCTGTTTCCACTTGTTTTATTGCTGTAACAGGTTAACACCTTAAGAGCGGCCTATGCGGTTTATTTATATGTACCGCCCAGCGGGGTGTTTTTAGCCAAAATAGGGCTGTTTACGTGATCATTTTCATGCCTAAATAAGACCCAGAACGTAAAACAAGTATCTATCCCTGAAAGGGCATAAACAGAGCTTTCGAATGACACCATAACGATCCTTTTATGATGGCTAGTTTTCTTGCAATAACCGTGCAACGCGAGTGCAAAAAGCATGTAATTAGGCACTTTCCCCATACAATTCCTTATATAGCGAGTGAGAGAGGTAGGAGGGAGGTGAGATTTGTGTCAGTAGGTTCGCCGCGGTGGTCTGGAGCAGTCATATGCTCGCTACTCTCCTGCCACCACTTGTCTCTCTCTCTCAGCAACATTACGTGCTGAAATTGCCACTCGAGTTATGTCGAGCGCCGCCACATAGTCCAGCTTTATTTAACTCGACTTATGTGGTGAGCCGCTAATTAATGGTTAATACCTTTATAATCAACCTAAAATAGGCGCATATTTATTTTATTTTTTATTTTTTTATTTTTATTTTTTCTATATTCCAACTTACTTCCTCTCGGGCATAGGCTGAGAGCCTTAACATTCACCGCTTTACAATGAACAGTGAAGCCTGTGAGGTCTTGTTCCAGTCTAGGGAGTGAGACATGTGAAGCACGTAGAGTACAACGAGCACCTGCCATCTTGCCTTCACATGAGGCACGGTGCTCACTCATGGCCCGAAACGACCCCATCTCTGAAGCCACCTCGTTCCCGTGCTTTACTGTCTCACCCCCTACACTCGGACTCTCACACTTACACACACACAACACCACCTGTTGAGCAGATAACTCACCAGGCATTGCACCCCTATAGCATATTTTGAATATGGGAATATTCATACAGTGCTATTTAATCAGGGAACAATGAGGGTATTTTATTGACGTTTCGGTGGGCTTGTGGTAATGCACTGATACCAGGTACAGCACAAATTCCATCCCAATAATATCTTCCAATTGATACATCAGGATTTGAACCCGGGACCTTTGGATTACCAGGCCAGTGGCAAGACCACTCCACCACACCTCCCCTAATGGATATGGATAAGTATTAATGCTATTTATCGTAAAATAACGATGTTAGTGATGGGAACAGCTCAAATACGTGCGCACAGGCGTGTGGTGTCTCATACCCCCCATGCGCACGTCTTAGGTTAATGAACAGTCGCTCAAGTCATGACAGAGTAACTATTCATCAGGCGAACGTGGGGAAGAAGTGTGACCATGGCCGTACCGTACTATCTTTCCCATCTACCTTTGACCTTTATGAGAGTGTTCAAAGAACCCGGATGATTAGATTTTTAGGCTTTTTTACAAGCATATGTCCTCAACCATGGCTTTGGCACATATGGTGTAAGGACTTTATATGCAGAGTTCCGTGTAAGTGACGGTGCCTCACAAAGCCTTGACTATTGCAGCGGTTTTGCCATGGCAAAGACTTCCCCAAGAGTGTTGAATTGATATTAACCCATACAGCGTTGCAGAGTTTGGACTAAACTATACAGTACAAGGGACATCCTTTTCATCATATTCTGGCAACTATTAGACGGTTTTATTAAGCTTAGGAAAGACCTCTAGCAATAATATGGCTTCAAAATATCTCAACCAACCCTTTTTACTACCTAAGATCCTTCCCTAGCTGTATAATATCGTCTAAATATAGCTGGAATTAAATATATCACACGTCGCTGGTACTCAAAGGGTTAAGAGTGTTTTAGGGACATGTCCTTATTTCCACTTTTAATGTCAAAACTGCAAACCAAGAAAAGATCCTAATGTACCTCGAGCACTATGGTGTGAGAGACAATAGTTCTTAAATAGGGAAAAGAACTCTCAGACTGTTTGGTCTACAGCCATGGCATGTACATTCAGGTGAAAGAGAGGGTAATTCTCGGACTCAAGCTTCGCATGTAAGTCTACTCGAGCCCTTCGAATTGCTGAAGCTTCCCTGGGAAAATCGGGATGGTCATGACTTGTGCTGCGATGTCCCAGGTACGGTGGCTGAGGGTCAGGTCACAGGTACGGGGAGCGGATTAGGGGGGTTTGAGGTAGACCCCTCAGAAGTTTCCGCCATGATGTGGGAGGAGCTGCGCGGAAGAGCGGCGCATCTGGGGAGGAGATATCTGGGGTCTTTTATGTTTTGGGAAGTCTTCCTGCTCTGCCTTCCTTTTGCGGGACCCGGAATTGGTGATGGTGACAAGTATATTTTTCCCGGGCGTGGGCGTGATGGCGGCGACTTAACCATATTGGTTGATGGGTTGATGTTTAGTGGGGATGGTGGGGAGGCGGCCATGTTGTTGGTTCTCCTCCTTCCTTCTTTTGTTCTGTGGGTTGGCCCTGTCTTCTTTCTTTCCCCAGGATTTGTTCTGGTTCTCCTCCTTCTTTCTTTCATTCTTTGTGTTGGTCCTATTGTCTTTATTTCTCCGGGACTTGTTCTGGTTCTTCTTTTCTTCTCGTTTCCGTTTTCTTCTTCTGTCCCTTACTTCCCTGACTCGGTAACTTGTTTATTTTAAACTCTGTTACTTTATATATATACTGTATATATATATATATCTTACTTGAAGTCGTTTAGAGGTCCCGTCCTCACAGTCGTGGTCCGCCACCGCTGCGTATATATATATATATATATGTTTATTGGATGACAAATATAGCTGACAGGGCTAAGATTCGAACCGTATAGGCAGGAGGTCCAGTCACCTACACCACCACGAGAGTTAAAAGAAGGAATTTGATACTTCTATCTGTATTCCTTCCCAACTCGACTTGTCATGCTTAGGGCAGCCGGATTTCGATTAAAAGACAGTCTGTCCCCCCATCAGAGACGAGTTGGGAAAGAATACAGATAGAAGACTAGTATCAAATTCCTTCTTTTAACTCTCGTGGTGGTGTAGGTGACTGGACCTCCTGCCTATACGGTTCGAATCTTAGCCCTGTCAGCTATATATATATATATATATATATTGATAGGTAGATAGATTGATAGATATATAAATATATATATTTCATTTCTATTTCTCTACTTTAATTATAAGTTCTCTTTTTGACATTATAATTATTACCCTGCACGTCGCTGTAGGCGTGAATACACAAGGTATTGTTTTCGTCCCAAGTGTGTGTGTGTATTTGTCTGTGGGTTTGTGTCTGTGTCTCGAGATGAAATGAATCCATAAAGACGATATTTAGTCAATATTTGGTGCCCGATAAGACCCCATTAAATTGTTGTTAACATTGGATGACGCCCCCACCCACCATTCCCCCCTTCGTGGACCCCCCCCCCCCCTTAAAATAAAGGGAAGAAAAGGAAAGGAAAAGAAAAAATATATATATAGAAATACATAGTATATACAGTATATAATAATTATGATCAGCCATTATGAGTCCACAGCAAATATTTAATTAATTCACATTAAATGCTCATTCTTATATCTAAAGACCAAATGCTCACTGATCTACATTCATCTATTGTCTATAAATTCACCTGCCCGAGTTACCAAGCTGGGTATTTGGGCAGCACACTCAGCTCCTTCAAAAAGAGAATATATGAACACCTGGGCCAGTTGAGCAGGACAGGTCGAAATCTAAAAGTCTCCCCCTCATTCAGCCGTAAGGGAACACGCTGAGTTGTGCAATACTTTATCATCAAAGCATAATTATAAAATAGTGGATAGTTTATCAAATAAGGACTTAAGGACACTCGAATCCATACATATTAAAGTTAACAAGACCCACTTAAATACTATGTTGTCTGCCGCTTTTCATTTAATTGTGTAAGTTCTATCCATTGCAAAATATTTTTCTTTATGTATGACAAATCATTTAATATTGTAATTTATCTATTTAAACTTCTTAGATCACTGATGATGACATCTTGAACATGTGGAAACGTTTGATAATTAACCTGCAGTTAGCTGCCTCTCTTAACATAAGAACATAAGAAAATGGGAGTCTGCAGAAAGCCGATTGGCCTAATCAAGGCAGATCCCTGTCCCACACAACCCCAATTCAATTACAAAGCCCAATTATAGGCTCAACACTCTAATACCCTGAGGATCATCTACCAAAACGGTTAGAGGTTAACGCAGGATTATGGGGGTCTGCAGAGCGCTGATTGGCCCAACCCGGCTGATCCCCCTTCACACCCAACCCTTCTCGTCCATATGCATATCCAATTTTATCTTAAAGCTCCCTACCGTTTTAGATCCCACTATAGCACTTGGTAGTCCATTCCACCCATCTACAACTCTGTTACCAAACCAATATTTGCCTATATCTTTTCTGAAACAAAATGTATCTAATTTGAAACCATTGGTACGAGTTCTTTCGCTATCACTGAGCTTTAGTACATTTGTCATGTCCCCTTTGTTAATCCCACTAACCCACTTGAACACCTCTATCATATCCCCTCTAACTCTGCGTCTCTCTAACAAATGTAAACCTAATTTCTTCAACCTTTCTTCATACGGAAGATTTCTAATATTATGGATAATTTTTGTCATTCTACGCTGTACTCTCTCCAATGAATCTATGTCCATTCTGTAATAAGGACACCAAAATTGGACAGCATAATCCATATGGGGTCTCACTAATGACAAGTAAAGTTTTAAGATAACATCAGCAGTTCTGTTACTCACACTCCTAGAGATGAACCCGAGAATCCTGTTTGCCTTATTACGAACGCTTATACACTGTTGTCTAGGCTTCAAATCATTGCTAACAAACACACCTAGATCTTTCTCGCAGTCTGAATTTTCTAATTCTAAATTAGCTAGTTCATATTTAACATTTGTTTGCATCTTCCCTATCTTTAATACCTTGCATTTGTCAATGTTAAACTTCATCTGCCAATTTACTGACCATTCATGTAAGGTATCTAGATCCCTTTGGAGGCACTCTATATCTAAATGGGGCGAAATGTGTTCAAATCGCCAAACTAATGGACTGATGGACTTGTTATTTGATTCCTGCCATACTTGGGTATTCTTATGATAGTCTACATTTCCATTCTATGAAGAAATTATGACGTCTTAATAAGCAAGGAACAAGTTCTTAATGCACTAGTTTGGTAATCCTTTCCCTTCACCATAACTTATGGCATCTCTGAGTATCCGGACCCACATCTCCAGTAATCTGGATACATTTATATATCACTTATTATCAAAATTATTACTTTTCTCACCTTTCCTATATTCATTTGGTATCGTAGAGTTCCTGACTAACCTCCAGTGACAAAGGCCATGGAGTGTACTGAACAAGCTCTATCCCCTTGGTGTTCCGTCTCACTCAGAAGTTAATAAGGACCTGTGATGTATATCTCTGTGGCACAGCAGTAGTCCAGGGTATATTTCATTGTTTGTCTCATCTTCCGTATATACATTGAAATAACGAGACAAAAGGGTTGAAACACAACACCACCAAGAAACAACATTACCACTCTTGCCACCACACTCCCGAGGAAAGAAGTCCCAAGCGCCACACCACCAGAGTACGCCCGAGTCGCCTCCATCACGCCCGCACTTCCCCCAACACCCGGAAAGAACATAATAGTCCTATTACGAATCCGGACAGTGACAGGAGAAAGAAGGAAGGCAAGGCAAGCAAAAACTTGCATAGATCCTACACCACCACGCGCCCTTCTTCCTCCAAGTTGCACCACCGCCGTGACAGGGAAAACCAGAGGGGCTATCCCAGCCGCCCCAGGCCCTCCTCCCAGCACATTCCCCCTTCTTGCATGGAGAAGGAATACCTGGAGAAACGCCACAAGCAGTAGGACTATGACAGGCAAAGTTAAGATCTATACAGTTGGAAAGTCTTAAAACACGCTTCACTGGAAGGTATTTTAAGAGCTGGAAGACTTGGGCTATACTCAATAAACTTTTAAAGCACTGGCAAATAAAGGTCTATAAAGGATTTTTAGATCTTGGCTCTACAAAGGAATTGTTATTGAATCACCATGGTGGCAACTCAATATTAATTCTTCCACCTCGATCATCAGGAATTACTTTCGCTAAAGAAAGCTGTACTGACGTTGCGCTTTGGTGGTATTAAACCGACCCTATCTGGTACTTATTAGAAGGTCACGCACTGGCAATTGGCTTCTTCTAAGTTCAGGCTCGCGAAATACCGGAGAAATAGCATAACGGCACTCTGAATAGAGTCCATACGATACGTTGTCCCAGGCTCTAGCAATAAGACACTTATACATAAAAGGCCCAAATAATACTCATCCAAAGTCCCTGAAAGACTCTTATAATGGTCAGGACAGTTAACAGAAGTTGCACATCAACCCTCTTATGTTAGTCCGATGATACGATATGCATAGCACTGGCAGAACAGATTCGTATTCATTTAAGACCCCAAATCCAAGAGTACCGGTACTGTAAGGTTCTTAAAGACTCTTATGAAGGTCAGGATAGTTGAGCGAGACAGAATAACACTGGAATAACTTCTCCTCACGTTAATCCTTATTCTGTTCCTCATTCATATCAATGATCTCATATCTACCACTCATAATCCAATACATTCCTACGCAGATGACTCAACACTCCACAGTTCCTTCACATTTACCAATTCTTTCACCCAACCCGATCTTATAAATTCAAAAATAAACACTGCAATTTCTCTGAACCAGGACCTTTCTAGAATTAATGGATGGGGACAAAAGAATCTAGTTTCCTTTAATGCACAGAAAACCAAGTACATTCAATTTTCTAACCGACAGAATCTCACTGACTCCCATATATTTTTTAATGATGTAAATATTCCCACTTCCCCTAGTATTGACATTCTCGGTGTAACATTAACTACTAACTTGAGCTGGACACATTATGTTAGAAGCAGTGCTAAGAATGCCTCTAAAAAACTGGGACTCCTGTACAGAGTTCGAGAATTCTTCACTGACGAGCAGTTGGCCGTGATATATAAAAGTCATGTGCGTTCTCAGATGGATTACTGTTCACCTCTGTGGGGTGGAAGTGGAGTGGTTGCATTGAGGCAGTTGGACAAAATTCAAAATAAAGCTATTAGATTAATCAATAACCCTGCAATCACACAGGACCTTCCTACATTATCCATACGAAGAAATGTTGCATCCCTTGCATTATTCTACAGATATTTTCACAGCAATTGTTCCGAGGAACTTGCTTCAATTGTGCCGCCTCTCCACATCTTTCCCCGTAGAACTAGGGCAGCTGAGAGCGCCCATGAATTTACACTTTCTCCTCCACAATGCAGGACTTCTGCTTATCAGAATTCATTTATCCCCAGAGCTACTACTCTTTGGAATTCACTTCCCTCGAATTGCTTTCCACAAACTTACAATCTACAAATGTTTAAATCCAGTTGTTACAAACATTTTATGAATGGAGGATGCCTTTAGGCACATGGACCTTTTTGTTTTATCTGTGTTTTTCCTTCCTCCGTTCATTGTCTCTTAAAAAAAAAAAAAAAAAAAAAAATCCAATGATATGTTACGTATAACACTGGTAGAACGGAACATATTCATTTAAGACCCCAAACCCAAGAGTTGTACGACATCTTCCATCCTACTGTCATCACCACACGACAGGACCACCACCACGGCCCAAGAACCTCGTCGGAAGTGCCACGGAAGTGCTATATCGCCGGAAGTGCTTAGTGTAAATACCGGAAGTGCATACTTATTGTGTATCCTCGATCGTGCTTGGAAACTTTAGTATGTACCTATCCATGTCTGACTGTAACTCTGTATCACATTATAGTTACATCGAATAAGATAATCTATGCTTGTACTCTGTATTATATTTATCCTCTATTACCTTTGTTCATGTGTTCATATGGATTCAACTTCTCCAGTCAAGTAAGAACCTACCTAAATAGTCCAAATAATCCCAGCAAAAACCTGGCATAACATTGGCGGCAGACGGTGGTTCTTGATTCGGGAAGAGGAAGCCATTCGGCACACAAATCAAAGGAAATAGAGCGTTGTATAATATAAGTCATCATGGCTACTCGTTCACATATACCCATACCTAAGTATGAGGTAGACACCTATGATATTCGTACATACCTGGATATGGTTAATCCAGTGCTTAGCCTGGCATATCAAACTGATCGTGAAAAGATTGCAGTTTTATTAACACACCTGAGAAAGGCTGTGTACCTGGTAGCTGGACAAGTGACCCCTGAACTTAAATGGGATCAATTCCGGATCATCGTAATCAATGCGGTCAACCTTCATTAGGCTCTGTCGTCGCCCTAAGCAAAATCGACGACGTAAGATACGAGGGAGATCTGGACATCACGCTCAGACTTTTGACACAACAAGTGAAGTCCGCATATCCCCTCCAGACCTCCGAACAGCAGCAACAACAAGTGTTTAGCGTGCTGTTGAGAATGCTCCCTGCTTATATTAAGGAGTATTTCACCATCCATGATCCCATCGGCAGGGATCTGATTACGATTCACAAATTGTTAGCCACCCGGCCTAAAACTTCCACAGTGGGAGCCATTAAGAGGTTTCCTACACATCTGGGATGGTCGCTGCAGTTTGGGATTGATTTCTATGCCCAATCAATAAGAGTTACTATTGTGTAACCTGACTGTGAAAGAGGCTTAATTCATCGAGTGGTAGAACAAAAATGGATGGATTAAACTATAAGGGTGACTATAGTTAGATGGTCGGTATAGCAAAGGGTTCTGACCCGTATCTATCTATCTATCTATTGCCTGATGCCGTGATCCCCGAAGGGGTGGCCACGAACGAACCGCCCCCATGCATCTCTGTCCCCATTCATTCGACGCCCCTCCTCCAAAGCAGCACCGCCTTCATCCATATACTTCCTCACTCCATCCTTCCACCTCTCCTTCGGTGCACCTCTCCCTCTCTGTCCCTCCACCTCGCTCTCGTACACCCTCTTAGTCATTCTCTCGCTTTCCATGCGTTCCATATGGCCGAACCATCTCAAGTTGTTCCTTTTCACACTTTCCAGCACATCTACCTCCACACCACACCTCCTTCTTACTTCCTCATTCGTCTGTCTATCCCTCCATGTAACTCCGCACACACTTCTCAAGCAACTCATTTCCACTGCTCTCACTCTTGGTCTGACTCTCTTCCCGAAAGTCCATGCTTCGCTTCCGTAAGTTAGTGTCGGGATTACCACACTGTCATGCAAGGACTTCTTCACTTCCATACTGACCACCCTATTTCTTGTTACTGCTTTCAACGTTCCTACAACCCTCTTCCCCTGTTGCACCCTCTCCCGAACTTCTTCATCCATAGTCCCATCTTTACTCAACACACTGCCCAGATACTTAACACCTTACGAGCGGCCTATGCGGTTTATTTATATGTACCGCCCAGCGGGGTTTTTTTAGCCAAAATAGGGCTGTTTACGTGATCATTTTCATGCCTAAATAAGACCCAGAACGTAAAACAAGTACCTATCCCTGAAAGGGCATAAACAGAGCTTTCGAATGACACCATAACGATCCTTTTATGATGGCTAGTTTTCTTGCAATAACCGTGCAATGAGAGAGCAAAAAGCATGTAATTAGCCACTTTCCCGATACAATTCCTTATATAGCGAGTGAGAGAGGGAGGAGGGAGCTGGGATTCATGTCAGTATGTTCGCCGCGGTGGTCTGGAGCAGTCATACGCTCTCTACTCTCCTGCCACCACTTGTCTCTCTCTCTCTCAGCAACATTACGTGCTGAAATTGCCACTCGACCTATGTCGAGCGCCGCCACATAGTCCAGCTTTATTAAATACGACTTATGTGGTGAGCCGCTAATTAAGGGTTAAAAGAGCTGACAATCTCCATAGCCTGACCGTTCAACTTCACCTCACACTCTGTGACTTCACCCCTTTCGAAGACCATAACCTTGCTTTTCCCCGCATTTACCTTCAAATTCCGTTTTTCGCACTCTGTTCCAAACTCATTTACCAGACCCTGACACTCCCATTCATTATCGCTCATCAGAACTGTATCATCCGCAAACAGCAGTATAGGCAGCTTCCACTCATTTCCCTCCCTTTTCAGCGATACACCAACATCCACTACTCTTCCTAGTATTTCTTTCATGACTCCATCCATATACCTGTATACAGTAAACAACCACGGGGACATCACACAACCCTGTTTCAACCCAACATTCAGGTCAAAGAACTCGCTCTGCTCATTCTCCACATGTACTGCCGCCTTTACACCCTCATACATGCTCTTCACTGCTTTCAGCAACTTGCCATCTACTCCGTATATTCTAAGTACTTTCCACATACCTTCTCTATCCACTCTGTCATAGGCTTTCTCCAAGTCCATAAAGGCAACATACACCTTTTGTTGCTTCTCCAGATATTTCTCCTCAACACAATTCAGGGCAAAATTCTGATCTACACATCCTCTTCCCTACCTAAAACCTCCCTGCTCGTCGCCTATCTATTTCTCCGTTCTCACTCTCACTCTCTCAATCACTACCCTACTGTACACATTCCCTACTACGCTTAAAAGACATATTCCTCGGTGATTACCACACACTCCTCTTTCCCCTGTGCCCTTATATAGGGGGACTATTATGCCCGGTCAATATTAGATTCACTATTCTCTAAAGTAAACCCAGGTAGTCTTGACAGCACTGTATTATGTATTTTATCAACCCGTCTATAAGGATCATTATGCAAGGTGGTTGGTATAGCTAGGGAATCTAATCTCTATAGAATTAGACAGTCATTAAAAGGGTCACTATTACCTAAGATAATTATACTCAGGTAGTCTTGAGGGCAGGTAACTATGACCTCTATGCCTATAAATTATAAAGGTGGTCTTTATAATAAGGGATTCTGACCTCTACACACAGTCAGTAAGGGTCAGTATTTAGGGTGGGCAGTATACTGTAGCTAGGGATTGTGACCTTTATAGACAGTTCATAAAAGGGTCACTATTCACTAAGGTCAGTATACCCAGATAGTCTTGAGAGTGCTGTATTTTAGCCTTTATCTACCTGTCTATAAGGGTAATTATTCAGAGCGGCTAGTATAGGTACGGATTTTTACCTCTATGCCCAGTCAATAAAAGGATCACTATTATCTAAGTTCATTATAAACGCTGCCAGTCAAGGTATTTAAAGGACTGTGGACTCTATATACAAAGACAAGGGATCCTGACCTTTATTCCAAGTAAATAAGAGTTACTATTGAGGGAGGTCTAAATAACAAGGGAGTTTAACCTCTAAGCACAATCAATAAAAGGATCACTATTCGCTAAGAACATTATACCCAGGTAGTCTTGGCAGCACAGTATTTTGACCTCTACGACCATACCATAAGGGTCAGTATTTAGGGTGGGTGGTATAGCTAGGGACTTTGACCTCTATAGACCGTCAATAAGGGTGAGTTTAGCCCGCCCACGGATGCCCTGCAGGTCAACCCCGCCCACAATGACCACAAAACAAACAGAAGGTGTCGGCCCGTGAAATTGGACATGACAGGTAAACTACCCTGTGATGGATGACGCCCAGCCTGAACACAGTTTGCTCAAGATGTTCTTTTGTTCCTCTTTATACATAAACTGCTCATAAGACAACTTCTCTAGCTTGAAATTGACTGTTGGTAATTGTTTTCTATTGATTACTTAACTCTGTACTGTATGTGTATAATAATATGGTTATGCATAATCATCATCTGAAATAGTAAGAAAATCGATGTAAACATAACGTGGCGTAAATTTACATCTTGAGCCAACTGTATACCTGCTGGGAAAGAAAACGAGCGGAGGGCAGACTTGGGTAGAGCCTGAGAAGAAAAAGGAGAAGAGGGCAGGTGCCCTTCATCATAGAAAACTTAGGCGATGAAAAACAAAATAATGAAAGTGAATGACACCTGATATAATACAAAGGAATGAAAGAAATCGAACGAATGGAAGGCAGACTTTGGTAGAACCTTAGAATAAAACGGAGAGCAGCAGGCACCATTATATAAAAAAAATATTGGGTGACGAAACAACTGAACGACGCTTGATTGATACACAGGTAATACAAAGGAATACACAGATACCAATCCTATGTATTATTTATCCTGGTTCTGTCATGTTTGCTGTAATTTTGACATTATAAGTGTTGTCTTATCGCGGCATGGTTGTGATGATAGCGCCCCTGTGGCTAGCCCAAGTTTGGTATGCACAGTTGAAGACGTGGTGCGACAACCCGGTGTCGCTGTCTCGCATTTTCACTATAGACATGATTGGAGACCTCAAGACCTCGCTGACTTTCACCTTGTGGATATTCAGAAGGCAAAATTTGCTTCCTCTGCTCAACGCCAATACCAATAACACTGGAAGGCCTTAACTACTTGGATCATAGAAACTGACCAACATGAGTCCTCGGGGTCTCTGTTTTTTTTTAAATATTTGTATTATTTGTTTGAACAGAGATCCCCGTCAGTTGTCACATTAAAGAACCACCTCACGGCGATTAGATGCCCCTTTTCTTATTTAACGGGACTCACCATACCGGAGGGGGAAAAGCGGGGGTTTATGCGTGCATGCTTCCGCCTCCGACCACCACCACGCCAAGTCATGCCCACCTGGTCACTAGATCGGGCGCTTTCTATGCTAAATTCTCATAAGTATAATTGTAATCATTCATTTGAATTGCTTTTAAAGAAGGCTGTGTTTCTGACGGCCTTGGCCACTGGTAACCAGGTATCTGAGTTGGCTGTGATGAGTAATGAACCTACCTGTCTCAGGTTCTCGAGGCGCAATATGAGTGTCCACAATGCAGCAATGACCACTGTTATTTGCCAAAAATGAGCATGCTGACCATGTATTCACTGAATTCAAAGTGACGGCACTGAAACGCGGCGATAACCATCACTTTTTGTGTCCAGTTAAGTCGCTTATACTCTTTATAGGAGCCTCCCAGCCGGAGCAAGCTGGGTCGCTCTGGGTTTCACGGACAGGTACACGCATTAGGAAGTGGCAGTTAGCAGCGTTACTAGTAGATGTCATTTGAGAGAGTAACCCCTGTGCTATTGGGCGAGCACACGATTTAAGTTAGTGGGCAGCTTCGCTCTGTTTCCTCAAGAATTACTCATTGGATGATATCCAGCAGACCAATTTATGATACTCTAATTACACCTTTCTGACGCAGTACCTGTCGGTGAATTTAACTAAACCACATATGCAATGCTTTAAGGCAGAAGGTCTAAGTTTAAGCATTGGTGATATTTTGGGAGAAAAAGGAAGGGGGCTAGTCAGGTTGATACCTCCTTCCTGCATTAGGGATGTGGTAAGATGTGATAGGATGATGATTATCCATTATTCCTAAGACTACAAGTCTAGTCATAAGGATGCATTTGTATTTTAAGTACTCTTTATTATTGTAATTGTTATGCCGGGTTGTAATACAACCTAGCTTAGTTTTGGTCTTTACTCAAATCCAACTATGGACTTTTAGACTCACTATAATCTCAACAGGGACACGTCGAACACGTTCTTATTCACAAGTTAGGTACTCAATCAGGTTAAGATTGAACACAATAAATACACACATGTAATTATACACTCTTATTTATTCAAATGCCATATAGATAACTGTATACTGCTTGACTATTATTGGGGAACAGTAAGCGAGTATGTAGACTTTGACATAAACAAATGATAGGTACGTCACGCATATAAGTAGGCCTAAAGTGTGGGTGGATATTTACTTCACTACTAGTCTATAAAGAATATCCAGTAAACAATTATTAACATTTATCACACACCAATGTCTAGTAATAACATACAATGAGCGTGAATCAAGGGATAATATTATAATGGAAGTATGCAATAATAATCAGACAAACATACACATAGATAAAACCCTTGATAATAATATATATGAGAGTTGAGTATCTACTGTGAATTATTCTGAATAAGTTTCTGGCAGGTTGAACGAAATCTCTAAGTACGCGTCAATAAGTTGGGGCGGAACAAAAGGGAAAGTGTATGAAGAGTTCTGGGATGAACGCTCGCTCACGGGTGGCGAGAAGCGTAGGGGGAGAATTAAAGGGCTAAAGCCCACAGATTATTTTGGGCTAGGTAGGTCACTCAGGTCATCTATTTTACTGCGATGATCAAAATAGTATTTATAGTTAGTGCGATATTATTTTGAATAAGGGGAGGAATATGTTGAAATTCAAAAGGGAGGAGAGGTAAATTATTTTTACTATTAATGATGTGCTTAGATTATTAGGAGAATTTATTTTGTAAGTATACAATTAATTAATTCTTATATACAATGATAATCTCACGAGTTGAGGAATTCAGATTTAATTATTTATATTTACTGAAGAATACTCGAAGGTTGAAGATAACCTAACTGAATCAGGCAATAGATTGATTACAGCAGATTAGAGAACGCATCAATAAATTAGCGTATACGAGTAGTTATAATAATACTACAAGTTAAATATGGCATACACGACGAAGTTGCACTTAGATGGAAATACCTGATAAGGTATGAAGGAGATCTGAACTGGTTAACAGATTCCTATATGGAATACAGAACAAATTGGCGTTGTATTCGAGTTGGTGAAATAATTAGACAATAGATCTACACAGAACTAGAATTCCTAGACGAGCTGGATCGAAATTATCTATTTCATAATAAAATAAACTAATACGTTATTCACAAATTATACTATTAATGCACGACTAAATAAGGTGTAATAGGGGGTTTCTCTCGAAGAAAATTAGATTTAGATTATGATAATCAGCAATATAATTCTTCTAGAGGGGGAGCTGAGTTTAATTAGATATGAAATTGGGCGTAGGTTCTAGCTAAAAGTGAGGATTGAGAAGGGAATCAATTCACAGTATACACTTCAGCTTCAACTTGGTACATACATATATAGAATGGACATACACAAGGAAAATCTGTGAGTATTCGGCTAGATTATGGATTTACACCATTATGTGATGTATGTGTAAAATGTTTTATATAAACTTAGAAGAGAAATTAACACTAGATCTTGGGCACAGATCTACACAAGGTTTAATATGGTTTCTGAAGGATTAATGCATACGCAACAATTAATGATCTTGGGCACAGATCTACAAAGGAATTAGCAATGAATATTCACATATTTTACATTACCTTCACAGTAATAATCACAACGTAAGATACTCAGAGACACTTAGGGTGAATTTGGGGGCTTGAGGTTCGAGGGCAAGTCTGGCCGACGTAGAGCGTAGGTTCGCCTGGACCAGACTTCAGGGCTGCTTCGCACCGTCAGGAATCCCACGTCCAGACGTCAGAGGCACACAACAGGGCTTGTTGTAGTCTCGAGGGGGAGGGTGATGCAGTTGCCACTTTTAGTTAGATGCTCCGGACTTTTCAGACTTGAGAACATTACCGAGGTGGAAGTGCTTGCTTTCTCAACAATTTCGTTGAGTACATGTTCAAATATTTTCTTAGCTTCAACTTATAGTAATTCAATGTTAAAGGGATATAGTGAATTGTTGTGACATCAATAGTGAAGTAAATACTTAGCTTAAAAATACATGGTAGTTATCATTTGGTACCTAATCATTTAAAGTATTTTATTTAATACTCCGGTGGGAGTTACTAAGTCTAGGAAGGATATAATAGCAATTCTGGTGATTTTATTATAATTGAGGGTTATTGGTGAATTAGTGGATAACTCTGGTCTTCTCTATGTTCCGGGGTTGATCCAGAGTTCTACGTAACAGTCTTGCACTGTAGATCCTAATATCCCCACTTATGTCGGTAGCACTCAGGTCTTTGATGCGGAACTTGCATAAATATTTGCTCGGTGTACTGCAAATCTGGCTGCTGGTGCAATGAAGGCTGGTGATTGGTGGGGAGGGTTTGAAACCTGGATGGTGATTGGCTGAAACTCCCATTCTTTTGTAGGGGTGACTGACCTAGGTTACCCGTCTTCCTGGTAGTAAGAAAACGGGAATGACCTGGTAATACGGGGCACTCCTCCGTTTCTCGTTCCTCTGTATCATGAGAAACTGGTATGGAATGGTGTCTCTGTTGTTCGTTTCTTCTTTTCTCCTTCTTACTCACCTGTAGGCTAGCAATCCTACAGGTGTTTCCCAACCCCGTTCTATCCAACCCCGTCACTTCAGTAATACAGGGTACAGTTTTTACTTTTATACATATCCTACAAGTGCATTATACAGTATGTGTGTGTTATAACCACTACCTCTATCAAGGCTTAGGTGTATTTTTAAGAACGCCACCTGTTAATTTTGTTGTTATTAAACAATTATATTTTTTATATAGCGTGTTTCACTCGACCTTTGGTTAATTTGTTAGTGGTTAGGCCTATATTGATATTCCTGATGAATGTCCCTCTCCAGACTTGAGATATCAGGCATTTCGTCAATGATGGAGAGGCCACTAATAAATTATAGGTTTGAGTCCCGAAGGCAAGATTGAAAACCTAATATTTAGTAGTGGCCCCAGCAACAATGACGATTCTGGCCCTCCCATCCATCCCCTTCCCATTCATCTGATGTCCTTGAGAGTCTTAGTATATCAGTATAAGCAGAATGGCGTCGGAGCTAGGCTGGGAACGATGCTACGAACATCAGACTGACAGGAAGTGCAGTACTGGTGAGATCTGGTTTATGATTTAATTTCATTATTTCTATTTATTTTATACTGTTTTTTTCAGTAGTGGCATCTGTATCATACATGGACGAGTCCGTGAGTAGTTTGAGCATTCACTCACAATGATATGGATTCTTTCTGCTCCTAGGCGGGTCATTTGAAATGGCGAGCCATGAGTTCAAAGAGAGCCATAACTTTGTTAACCCTTGTCGGATGGAAACATTTGTTACCTTTACGTCCTGTGTGGCGGGCAGATTTACCCTAAACGAGCATCATTCCATGCTCTTTTTCATTCATAAACAAGAGCCAGAGCGTAATACAATTATGTATCCATGAAAGGGCGATAGTAGAGCTTTCCAATGACACCTGAATCATCCTTGTACGACAACGGGTTCACTTGCAACCATGTTGCAACGCGAGTACAAAAACCCTAAAATACGGTAATTTCCCGAGATTTTACCCTATCTAGCGAGACGAGGGATATATACACATGTTGTGGTGATATCAGTGGCGGGACTAGGTCCACGCTGAACGGTCAGAGCCCGCCTGCGGTCCTCCCACCCCGTGGACTCTCTCTCATAATGCCGATAATGTGCGCAACATCCCTTGCTACTTAAGTCGTCAGCCGCTCTTTGGTTCTATAAGCCAACTTAAGTCGTCAGCCGCTCTTTGAGGGTTAAGGCATTACGTCAATGATTCCGGAGCCACTACTAAATATTAAGTTTTCATTCTTCCCTTCAGGACTCAAACCTATAATATATATATATATCAGTATATAAACTGTTATGTCCTTATTTTGATTAATCAGCTATTACGAACACTGTGTAGTGAAACATGTTGATAAAGATGAAATTGTGCTATTAATATGATGCAGATATATCGTAGTTTCCCTTTTTTTTTTGGCATTATATAGAGATAAACCAGCTGCCAAGGGATTACATTTTCCGTCATGTGAAAAAATAGACTGAAAGTAGCCTACAGCACAAATTAAATCCTAGTATCCCTCACTATTGCCACTCACTAATTGTCACTGCCACGGACGTTAGTTCCAGGGCAGTAATTCCCTTTCCAATGTTCCCTTACCCACTCTAAACCACTGTTTGGACACTTGATCCTCAGTGTTTTGGAGGACAAGCAACCTAGAAGGGTCACTAGATATGTTGTTGCTTGATTTCCTTTGTACTCCTTTGTACTCCTTTGTACTATATTGGGACCCAAGCCAGCCAATTCGGGCTACATACCCACTACACATTTGTCTTTGTGTATCATCATTATCATACTGATTCATAATTTGCCATTAAATGTTTGTTTTCGAACACATTGCCGGGATAATAATCATGAAGTTTGACTCCAATACTGTGATTGTGATTATATTAATTCATCTTACTGTTTTAGATGATAGTTTGTGTCTACTTCTGAACTCGGAATGAATGAAAGAACAACTTCTACTTCCAACTGAGCCTTCTTCATAATGCTGGAAACACATACAATGGAGAGAGAGTGGTTAAAACAAATGTACAATAACTAAAAGGGAAGAGGTGAATAAACAATATGAAAGTAAACCCGAAAGAAACAAACATAATAATTAAAAAGGCATTAAAACATAAATGCACACTAAATTTAGTACAAATAAAAACACACAAATATCACGTAAAAGGCAAAGTAATGCAGTAAGGGCGGATAGGGGATACTCAGAGAAAACATCAGTTGTGGAATATTATGATATTTTGCTCAAGTAGTATATAGGATTTTGCTTGTTTGTTGGCCATTTTTGACCAATGTATTGTACTTTGTCGCCTTCCCAGACTACATTACTTTCAAATGAAAAAGATTTCCCCCCAGAAACCCTTCAAGAGAAATTTGTACACTTTTTCGATAGAATTAAAAAAAAAAAAAAAAAAAAAAAAAAATATATATATATATATATATATATATATATGAAAATGTACTGCCACTTACTCACTACTATTGAAACTAGCTACAATACTGATGGAACACTATCACTTGTATCAACCAAGACCAACCAAACCAGTACCAAAATATAGTACTAACCTAACCTAACCTAACCTAACCTAACCGTATTGGTTGATTTGGTACTGGTTGAGAGCTACTGGTTGAAATGGCCTACTGGTTGAGTTGTCCGGTCAGCCACTTGTATATCTACAAGCACGATGACATATTACGAGATAAACGGTTTCAGGTTTATACAAGCAAATTTATTATCCGTTAAAATACGAATGGAGGAAACACATATTATAATTTTAATAAAATCATAGTGTATATATATATATATATATATATATATATAGATAGATAGAGATAGATATATATATATATTATATAGTACATACAATAGGTCTATCTACAGTATACATAGGTATAACTTACCTTTTGGTTTCTCCTTCCTCCTAGTCTGTCTTTATGTTGAGTATATAAGTCTGGATGTAGATCGAGCCGCACTTTTTTCAGCAGTTGAATGGATTTTTTCAGTTGGTCATTATATACCTGTAAATATATGTCATTATTTGTTATGAAGAATGTACAGACCAGAAAATAGAGCAAGGAGTTAAAGAATGTACATGACACGAATATATAGAAAACAAACTAGGTGAAATTATTTTGAAATACAATTACACAAAGAGATAGAGAGGTATGTAAATAGAAATAGAGCTGCATGCATACGTACATACATACATACTTTTAATAATATAGATAGATGGAAGGATAAATATACCATTATAAATTAATAAGAGTACAGATATATGCATAGATGGTCAGATAGATGAAAATAAATAGAGATGGATGAACAGCTTTATAGATAAACAGGCAGATAAGGGGCGGGTGCCCAACCCCGAAAGAGGTTGAAATAGGGGAGCTATCCCCCCGCCAAAGGCGGCTTTCTAGAGCCTTTCCTAGCTGATGCTGATAGGATTGGATTCTAGTCATGTGGTGATGGGTTGGTCTACCAGAGTGAGAACTGAGCTATCTCTGCTATACCCATAGCTTACTCTGGCTGTTCCTTTTACTTATATATTTTCTAGATCTCAAGTGACGGCGTCTCTTCCGTGGATTGACCTTCCAATCTGCCAACCTAGAGGTTGGCAGATTGGAAGCCAAAGCGTCACATTTTTCCTTTGCCCCTCAACTTTCGCTTCATAATTGCTGAGGGGCACAGGGCCCTGGATGGGGCTTTGGCTTCCCGGGCGTTTCCGCACCCTCCTCAGCTCCCCGCTATGGAGTGGCTTAGGTCACCCAGGCTTTATTGCGGTAGCCAGGGAGGGTTCTGTGGGGGCGCTCAGTTTTGGCCTTGTTCGGGGCCTTGGGGCTGTTCGGCCAGGCAGCCTGGGGAACAGCAACAACAACAACAACAACAGGCAGATAAGTGGACATTTAGATAGATAGGTAAATAGAGAGATACATAGATAGAGAGATATAGATACATAAACAAGCAGAACGATAAATATATCATAAATACCAGTACCGGTACTGTAGATTTTTGTAAGATATGTGGAACATAGAGTAGCTAGATAGGTGAACATTTAGATAGATAGATAGATTGATTGATAGATAATAAGGCTGGCAATTAGTCATAGAAAGATGGAGATGGCATGATAGATATAAATATAAACATAAAAAAGTGTTAAGACTATACAAATAAATTGCTATTCATATCCGAGGTAGGTTTGTCTTTTGGAAAACTGTAGTTTCAACAAGAATAAAATATCGAGAGAGGCAGCAAATAACAAGTTTATTTTCAGACGTTTCAACATGTTCTAAATGTCATCATCAGTGATCTAAACAGCTAAAAAGTATATATCACAATATTGTGATATATATTTTTTAAACATTTGCTGCCTCTCTCGTTATATTATATCATTTGATAGTTGATATACAAAAAAGACAGACAGACAGACAAACAGACGCAAAGATAGATAAGAAAAATAGTGGGAGAAGGGGAAGAGCGAGAGTGAGATAAGGGGAGAGGAAAGGAGAACCAAATAAGCAAAAGAGAGCAAATAGAGAAAATGAGATCAAAGGGTTCTGTGGAGAGAGAGAGAGAGAGAGAGAGAGAGAGAGAAAGTATAATAAAATCTGTTACGATACCGGTACTTAAATAAATAATAATATTATGTGTATTGTTTAAAGACGAGCGTATGTGTGTAAGATATCCAATACTGAGTCTGTGTGTGTGTGTGTGTGTGTTTCTGTGTGTGTGTTTTACTGTACATCATTTATGTGTGCCTATGTATGTATTTATGTGTCTGTCATTCTCTCTATGCTTGTACATGCGACTAAATGTATGTGCGTGTACTTGCATATATATATATATATATATATATATATATATATATATATATATATATATATATATATATATATTTTCTTTAATACATACGAGGTTGAAAGAAATGGCAATTTCTGCGTTGGAAATTTTATTATTCAAAGTTTCCAGGTCTCTGATGAGTTTTCGCTGGGTGGCAGGAAGTAGATGAAGGAGATGAGCAAAATTCATGGTGGTACAGGGTTACATAAATGTACATGATGATACAGGATATACGACGCGTTTCACTGGACAACCAGCATTATCACCGTCTACATTAAACCTACTAACACAGGACAATGCCTCAACGGCGATAGTGAATGCCCCCGCCGTTATCTTCTATCCTCCATCTCCGCCTATGTTAGGAGAGCCCTCAACTTCCTTACTTGATAATGCTGGTTGTCCAGTGAAACGCGTCGTATATCCTGTATCATCATGTACATTTATGTAACCCTGTACCACCATGAATTTTGCTCATCTCCTTCATCTACTTCCTGCCACCCAGCGAAAACTCATCAGAGACCTGGAAACTTTGAATAATAAAATTTCCAACGCAGAAATTGCCATTTCTTTCAACCTCGTATGTATTAAAGAAAATTTATTACCTGGCTTTACTAACATATATATATATATATATATATATATATATATAGAGAGAGAGAGAGAGAGAGAGACACCGTATATTGCAAAGTATACGCGTGTTAGTAACCTGAACTACGTGTATATGTGGGAGGGTATAAATTGGTTCTAAGTGAATAAAGAGAAATACAAAATGTAAAACATTGGTTGGATAATAAACTAACAAACTACCGGCGAGGTCACTCGAGCGTCTATTCTGCCAATTTAGTACCAGAATCGTTTTTCTAGCAACTTTATTTATTTTTTTTATTTTTTTGCGTTTTTTTTTCTTTCGGAAAGTAGGTTGAAGGCAGACAGTACTTGGCAGCTACAGTGTAGATATTATCAGCAATATTAACATTAACCTGAAAGCTACGTTAGACCTGTTTCTGACAGGTCTGCCAATGTAAAGGATTTACCTTCAATTCGGACAAAATGTGTTACATTTACCATATAAA
Organism: Paralithodes platypus; assembly: GCA_032716605.1. Classification (NCBI taxonomy): domain Eukaryota; kingdom Metazoa; phylum Arthropoda; class Malacostraca; order Decapoda; family Lithodidae; genus Paralithodes; species Paralithodes platypus. The sequence continues at coordinate 15,057,734 of CM064526.1, forward strand.
GCAATACTACTGCACCATATGCAAATAATTCACATATTTAATGAACATGTGAACATTGAAGAAAGAGAACATAAGTATAACGAGCAAATATCCACTGAAAAAAATGCGGAATCGTATCTTGGAAAAACTAAGACCAGGATATATAACCTAAAGTGTACAGTTGCCGTCAGGAATTATAACTAAGACCAGGATATATAACCTAAAGTGTACAGTTGCCGTCAGGAATTTCTGGACAATAGTTGAAACGTTAATGCTGCTACACCGGCGACCTATTTTGGTGAACTGCAGGAACCACACGGAACACATTACTGGGGTTCACTAAGTAACACTTTCAAATCCGAGTAAGGGGGTCACCGGCTTTTTTATCTTTCTCTCATTTTTTCTCTATCCCTGGCTTGTATCCATTCAGACACATTTAGCCAACTGTTTTAAGACGTTTATCCCCATCCAGGTGTCGATTTCTTCCTGGCGAGCGGTAGCGAGCCAGCATTGTATGGAGAAATTCGGCTTCGCCGGAGACATTTCTCTATCGAAAAATTTACAAATTTAGCTTGCTGTCAAAACAAAAATATATATATGCTGGCTCGCTACCGCTCGCCAGGAAAATATTAACACCTGGATGGGGGTAAACGTCTTTAAACAGTAGGCTGAATGCGGCCAAATGGATACAAGCCAGAGAAAGAGAGAAAAGGCTTTAAAAAAAGCAGGTCACCTTCCCTTAAGCTTTTCTTTTCGGTTTTCTGGCTATTGTCGGACGATTATATTTATATTAGGAAGGGCGTATGGAAGTCAGAGGGTTAATGGAGATACTCTTTGCCCATATAATTCCCACAGAGCCTTCCTAAACTGCATAAAACCGTCTAATGATATCTAGAATAAAGTGTCAAATTACTTCCTAATCTCCAAAGGGTTACTGTTGAGCGAAAAAACAAATAATAACATTGAATAAAATAGAAAATAAAAATTCAAATAGGAAAAGTGGGGATTTGGCCTGAGCATATAGATAGATACCGGTAGATAGAATAGATAGATAGTGTTGTTTGTTATGATGAGGAGGTGTTGCAGTATATGGCCTGAGCATATAGATAGATACCGGTAGATAGAATAGATAGATAGTGTTGTTTGTTATGATGCGGAGGTGTTGCAGTATTTGGCCTGAGCATATAGATAGATACCGGTAGATAGAATAGATAGATAGTGTTGTTTGTTATGATGCGGAGGTGTTGCAGTATTTGGCCTGAGCATATAGATAGATACCGGTAGATAGAATAGATAGATAGTGTTGTTTGTTATGATGCGGAGGTGTTGCAGTATTTGGCCTGAGCATATAGATAGATACCGGTAGATAGAATAGATAGATAGTGTTGTTTGTTATGATGCGGAGGTGTTGCAGTATTTGGCCTGAGCATATAGATAGATACCGGTAGATAGAATAGATAGATAGTGTTGTTTGTTATGATGCGGAGGTGTTGCAGTATTTGGCCTGAGCATATAGATAGATACCGGTAGATAGAATAGATAGATAGTGTTGTTTGTTATGATGCGGAGGTGTTGCAGTATTTGGCCTGAGCATATAGATAGATACCGGTAGATAGAATAGATAGATAGTGTTGTTTGTTATGATGCGGAGGTGTTGCAGTATTTGGCCTGAGCATATAGATAGATACCGGTAGATAGAATAGATAGATAGTGTTGTTTGTTATGATGCGGAGGTGTTGCAGTATTTGGCCTGAGCATATAGATAGATACCGGTAGATAGAATATATAGATAGTGTTGTTTGTTATGATGCGGAGGTGTTGCAGTATTTGGCCTGAGCATATAGATAGATACCGGTAGATAGAATAGATAGATAGTGTTGTTTGTTATGATGCGGAGGTGTTGCAGTATTTGGCCTGAGCATATAGATAGATACCGGTAGATAGAATAGATAAATAGTGTTGTTTGTTATGATGCGGAGGTGTTGCAGTATTTGGCCTGAGCATATAGATAGATACCGGTAGATAGAATAGATAGATAGTGTTGTTTGTTATGATGCGGAGGTGTTGCAGTATTTGGCCTGAGCATATAGATAGATACCGGTAGATAGAATAGATAGATAGTGTTGTTTGTTATGATGCGGAGGTGTTGCAGTATTTGGCCTGAGCATATAGATAGATACCGGTAGATAGAATAGATAGATAGTGTTGTTTGTTATGATGCGGAGGTGTTGCAGTATTTGGCCTGAGCATATAGATAGATACCGGTAGATAGAATAGATAGATAGTGTTGTTTGTTATGATGCGGAGGTGTTGCAGTATTTGGCCTGAGCATATAGATAGATACCGGTAGATAGAATAGATAGATAGTGTTGTTTGTTATGATGCGGAGGTGTTGCAGTATTTGGCCTGAGCATATAGATAGATACCGGTAGATAGAATATATAGATAGTGTTGTTTGTTATGATGCGGAGGTGTTGCAGTATTTGGCCTGAGCATATAGATAGATACCGGTAGATAGAATAGATAGATAGTGTTGTTTGTTATGATGCGGAGGTGTTGCAGTATTTGGCCTGAGCATATAGATAGATACCGGTAGATAGAATAGATAAATAGTGTTGTTTGTTATGATGCGGAGGTGTTGCAGTATTTGGCCTGAGCATATAGATAGATACCGGTAGATAGAATAGATAGATAGTGTTGTTTGTTATGATGCGGAGGTGTTGCAGTATTTGGCCTGAGCATATAGATAGATACCGGTAGATAGAATAGATAGATAGTGTTGTTTGTTATGATGCGGAGGTGTTGCAGTATTTGGCCTGAGCATATAGATAGATACCGGTAGATAGAATAGATAGATAGTGTTGTTTGTTATGATGCGGAGGTGTTGCAGTATATGGCCTGAGCATATAGATAGATACCGGTAGATAGAATAGATAGATAGTGTTGTTTGTTATGATGCGGAGGTGTTGCAGTATTTGGCCTGAGCATATAGATAGATACCGGTAGATAGAATAGATAGATAGTGTTGTTTGTTATGATGCGGAGGTGTTGCAGTATTTGGCCTGAGCATATAGATAGATACCGGTAGATAGAATAGATAGATAGTGTTGTTTGTTATGATGCGGAGGTGTTGCAGTATTTGGCCTGAGCATATAGATAGATACCGGTAGATAGAATAGATAGATAGTGTTGTTTGTTATGATGCGGAGGTGTTGCAGTATTTGGCCTGAGCATATAGATAGATACCGGTAGATAGAATAGATAGATAGTGTTGTTTGTTATGATGCGGAGGTGTTGCAGTATTTGGCCTGAGCATATAGATAGATACCGGTAGATAGAATAGATAGATAGTGTTGTTTGTTATGATGCGGAGGTGTTGCAGTATTTGGCCTGAGCATATAGATAGATACCGGTAGATAGAATAGATAGATAGTGTTGTTTGTTATGATGCGGAGGTGTTGCAGTATTTGGCCTGAGCATATAGATAGATACCGGTAGATAGAATATATAGATAGTGTTGTTTGTTATGATGCGGAGGTGTTGCAGTATTTGGCCTGAGCATATAGATAGATACCGGTAGATAGAATAGATAGATAGTGTTGTTTGTTATGATGCGGAGGTGTTGCAGTATTTGGCCTGAGCATATAGATAGATACCGGTAGATAGAATAGATAAATAGTGTTGTTTGTTATGATGCGGAGGTGTTGCAGTATTTGGCCTGAGCATATAGATAGATACCGGTAGATAGAATAGATAGATAGTGTTGTTTGTTATGATGCGGAGGTGTTGCAGTATTTGGCCTGAGCATATAGATAGATACCGGTAGATAGAATAGATAGATAGTGTTGTTTGTTATGATGCGGAGGTGTTGCAGTATTTGGCCTGAGCATATAGATAGATACCGGTAGATAGAATAGATAGATAGTGTTGTTTGTTATGATGCGGAGGTGTTGCAGTATATGGCCTGAGCATATAGATAGATACCGGTAGATAGAATAGATAGATAGTGTTGTTTGTTATGATGCGGAGGTGTTGCAGTATTTGGCCTGAGCATATAGATAGATACCGGTAGATAGAATAGATAGATAGTGTTGTTTGTTATGATGCGGAGGTGTTGCAGTATTTGGCCTGAGCATATAGATAGATACCGGTAGATAGAATAGATAGATAGTGTTGTTTGTTATGATGCGGAGGTGTTGCAGTATTTGGCCTGAGCATATAGATAGATACCGGTAGATAGAATAGATAGTGTTTGTTTGTTATGATGCGGAGGTGTTGCAGTATTTGGCCTGAGCATATAGATAGATACCGGTAGATAGAATAGATAGATAGTGTTGTTTGTTATGATGCCGAGGTGTTGCAGTATTTGGCCTGAGCATATAGATAGATACCGGTAGATAGAATAGATAGATAGTGTTGTTTGTTATGATGCGGAGGTGTTGCAGTATTTGGCCTGAGCATATAGATAGATACCGGTAGATAGAATAGATAGATAGTGTTGTTTGTTATGATGCGGAGGTGTTGCAGTATTTGGCCTGAGCATATAGATAGATACCGGTAGATAGAATAGATAGATAGTGTTGTTTGTTATGATGCGGAGGTGTTGCAGTATTTGGCCTGAGCATATAGAGAGATACCGGTAGATAGAATAGATAGATAGTGTTGTTTGTTATGATGCGGAGGTGTTGCAGTATTTCTCACCGTGACTGTACAATCCATCAACTATTCCAGGCTACACCACCAATAATAGACCCAACTGGATGTGGTCGGCCTCTTATACACACTTCCAGATTTGTTTTATTGTTTTTGTTTTATTTATTTACTTATTTTCTAGTTTCATTCCTAGACCTTCATCAAGCTTCAAAAAATAACCCAGGCCAAAGGTCGGTTCCCTCTAAATTGCAGATTCGCCATCTCTCGCCAAGAAAGAAAAATCGACACGTGAATGGCACGAAAGGTCTTAAAATTTACAAAGAAATGGATGAAAGGTCTCATTATCGCCTAGCTAAAGGGGTAAAACTTCATAATATTCCCAAATTAATGGATCGAAACAGGGGTAGTCCAAAAAAGAATCCCCTCGGAGCAAATAGGGTCAAGAAGAACCTCTGGGTATTGTGAGGTGTAAAAACTAACATTTTCTGCTCTCGATATTTTTTCTAGGCGAGCGTTAGCGAGCTTGTAACCTAGAAGAAATTGGCCTTCGTTCGGGATATTTTTCCATCGAAAAATGTACAAATTTATGCTTGGGTGGGCATTATTCAGTTTGAAGGAAGTCTGGAAAGGCGTTATTGTTAGCCTAGCATCGACCATAGAAATAACAAGCATTTTTTAAATCCTCAATAATAATTAAACACAATATCATAATAACCCACAAGTCGTCAGACCAGATAGTGTCAAGTTGTATATAAAAGCAGTCTAGTTTCAACAATTCATCAACTTCAACACCAGATGTCATTACTGTCGAATCGTTCATCTTATGTTGATGTTGTGATGGAGCCTTCCGACAATAAAACATAGCTAAGCGTCACTAGTTACCATGGCAACCAGGTCCTGTGACGTACCGGTAGGTTTTTGGATGAAGAAAAAATTGAGGAAGACAGTTTCAGAGTTCATTGATTGAGTGACAAAATATTAGGAAAATGAGTTCAGTCTTGGGTTTGAGAGTTGGACAGAATAGGGATGGGACTACATTGAAAGACAGGTGTCTCCTACTCTCCGCAAGGGAGGAGGTATACACTAAGACAGCTCTGGAGAACTTTAATTATCGTAATTGCAATAAAAGAGAGAGAGAGAGAGAGATACATATGGGAACATGTGGCGAGTAGAGATAAATATTACTACTGTATAGAGAATCAATAAGAGGAGGTGGGTTGATAGGACGAAAATAGTTTTCTTTCCAGAAATGGAGTATGGGTGGAATATCCCCACATATGTGAACAGTACTCGATACATAAGTATGCCATAATCCTGTAAAGAGCAAAACTGTGCCGGGGCGGGGACCCCACGGAGACGGTTGAGCACACACCTAACTTCTAGAAAACTGACTTAACAAGAGAAGTAATGTGATCCTTCCAAGACAGGTCAGAAAAACTAGAGACCCCAAAGGTTTTGAAAGAAGAGGAAGGGTTGATATGAGTGTTGTTGAAGATAAATGGGTATGGTCATGTTGAAGACTGTGGCGGGTAGACTGAAGGAAAAATTGAGTTTTGTAGTTTGGAATGCACAGAACACAGTAATTACTCTGTTAACTTAAATTAAACCTCTGGTTGAATCATTCTAACATATTTCAGAGTAATATTCAGGCTAAGTTCACCCATTTCATTAGATGCTAGTGTCTTTTTTTCTTGATGTTGGCTATCACTAGACGATTTTACCTAGATTAGAAAATAATCTGTGGGAGCTAGAGGTAGGCCTATTATTTCATTTGTTTAACCCGTTGAGTACCTTAGGATACAGTAATAAATGTCCCCAGCAATCCCAAGCACTGTGGCGAAAATGGCAGGAGAGAACACCTTTTCACCTCAAGAGATGAGGCAAGACTAGATCTCTCATTTTTTGTTTTTTGTTTTTTTTTACAAGGCTTAAAATAAATTAAGCCTTGTACAGGCAACTAAAAGAAAAATACATTACTGACGGCTATAACCGTCGCTGGGACTGTGGAGTGACTTATCTATTGACGGCTATAGTCGTCGCTGGGACTGGAGGGGTTAAGAAAATGCCGGTAACTTACTTAAAGTTCAGGTGTTAGCACTATCTGGTCAGATGTCTTGGGGGGAATGATGACATTTTCTTTAATTGATGGTTCTATGAAATTTCGGCACCAGAAACTTGGGCACTGGAAATTTCGGCACCGAATTTTCGGCACCAGAAACTTGGGCACCGCATTTTCGGCACCGTGATATTTGGGTACCTAGAATTTTGGGCACCATGACATTTGGGCACCTAACATTTTGGGCACCATGACATTTGGGCACATAGAATTTTCGGCACCGTGATATTTGGGCACCTAGAATTTTGGGCACCATGACATTTGGGCACCTAGAATTTTGGGCACCAAGACATTTGGGCACCTAGAATTTTGGGCACCATGACATTTGGGCACATAGAATTTTGGGCACCTTGATATTTGGGCACCAAGATTTGAGGGCACCGTGATATTTGGGCACTTAGAATTTTGGGCACCATGACATTTGGGCACCTGGAATTGTGGGCACCAGGAATTTTGGGCACCATTAATGATTTGGGCACCAGGCATATTGTGGTGATGGAGGCGAAGATTCTAATAATAGTGATGATAGTATCATTATTGTCATCACCATCATTACTACTATAATAATCACCATCATTATTTATATCACCATCATAATTACTACTGTTATTACCATCATCACTATTACCATCACTATCATTACTATTGTTATTACCATCATCACTGTTGTCATGAGTATCATTACTACTGCCAATACTATCATCACTATTATTAGAATCTTAATTCGCCTCCATCACCACAATATGCCTGGTGCTCAAATAATTAATGGTGCCCAAAATTCCTGGTGGCCACAATTCCAGGTGCCCAAATGTCATGGTGCCCAAATATCACAGTGCCCTCAAATCTTGGTGCCCAAATATCAAGGTGCCCAAAATTCTAGGTGCCCAAATGACATGGTGCCCAAATGTCATGGTGCTCAAATATCACAGTGTCGAAAATTCTAGGTGCCCAAATATCATGGAGCCCAAAATTCTAGGTGCCCAAATATCACGGTGCCGAAAATGCGGTGCCCAAGTTTCTGGTGCCAAAAATTCGGTGCCCAAGTTTCTGGTGCCGAAATTTTATAAACTGTTAAAAAACATCCATTAGATCCCCCTTCTAGATTAATTGTAAATTGTTCGGTAGAAAAATGTCAGTATCTTCGCCAGGAAAAAAATAGACACCTAAATAGCACGAAAGGTCTTAATATTGACAAAGAAATTGGGCGAAAGGTCTTAAAATCGACAAACTAATGGGGCAAACATCTTAAAATGTGAAAACTAATGGGACTAAACATGAGGGAGAAGGGGCTCTAGAAATCCACCCAATCTCCCCTTAACCTCTGAAGTGCGCATGGGGGTAATTGGAAACGTCCCCCTGTGCTGACGTATTTGAGGTGTTTCCGTCACTAAAATATTCATTGTGCCATTAATAGCATTAATATTTATCCATATGCGCCTATTATGGGTTGATTATAAAGGTATTAACCTGAAACAACAATAAAACGAGTGAAAACAGCGTTTGGATGGTCAGATTCGGAGATATAGCCCGCGAGTTGTATAATGTATGGGTGAGGCAATCTGCTTTCCCGCCAATTTCCCCCAAGGCCACTGAGACACAGTCGATCGATACTCTCTCTCTCTCTCTTGCACTCGCTTGCTATCAGTGATGACCACACCCTCCAATCGGATTTCTAATGTTAGCACGAAAATATACCTCAGAATAAGGGAATAACAGGGAAAATAGGTGATAACTGAAGGAGAGGAGGAAAGTGGGGAAGGAGGGGAGGTAGAGGACTGAGATTTTGCATGGCCCAGGGGCCAAAAAAAAATAAAAAAATAAAAAAAAAAATATAAAAAAAAAAATTTTTTTCGATGTCAAAAGTTGATTTTTATTTTCTCTGACTCTTAAGAGTCTTCCCGCAGTGCGCCGGGGGAACTCTTAAGAGTCTCCCCGCAGCTCCCGGGTTAATGCAGTGGTTTGGTTAGTGTTTACGGTACCTACCTACGGTCACACAACACAATTCACCTCTAGGGCAGATTTGTAATTATGTATATATTAGTTTTTTTAGTTACCTCCCAAGACCTCCATCAAGCTTTAAAATATACCCCCATATTCCAGATAAACTTGAATATGTTTTGGGTAGAAACATATCCTCTCCTAACTTACAGACTCGCTATAGCTCGCCAGGAAAGAATAGACACTTAAATGGCATCAAAGATCTTAATATCACCAGACTAATTGACTAATTAGTTTCAGTACTAATGGGGTTAAACATGAGGGAAGAATAAGCCTCCTATTAACCTTTTCAATACGATGTTATTTTTCAATTCTGTCATAAGACGATTTCATTCCGTTATCGAAGGCCGTATGGGAGTTAGAATATTAATGGAAATACCGGTAGGTTTGCCTCTTAACTTCATTATGGTTCCTCCTAAGCTTAAAACGATCGTCTATTATTTGCCTGAATGATATTAACCCCTTGAGGATTATGATGAGTTTTGACAGTAGCCTATATTCTGGCTATCATTAGACGATGTTATACAGTTTAGGAAGGATCTGTGGCAATTTAAAGGGCAAGGACTATCGCGATTAACCCTTTGACTTCCATATACTCTTCACAATCTAAATAAAATCGCTAACACTAGCCGTAAAACTGAAAAGAAATGCATCCTCCTATCCTGATATTAACACCTAACGAGCGGCCTAGGCGGTAAATAATATGTAGCCACCAGCGGGGTGTTTTTACCCAAAATAGGGCTGTTTACGTGATCATTTTCATGCCTAAATAAGACCCAGAGCGTAAAACAAGTATCTATCCCTGAAATGGCATAAACAGAGCTTTCCAATGACACCCCAACGATCCTTGTATGACCGCTAGTTCTCTTGCAACAATCGCGCAACACGAGTGCAAAAACCATGTAATTCGGTACTTTCCCTAAAAAATTCACTGTGTAGCGAGTGTGAGAGGGTGGAGGAGGGTGGGATTCATGTCAGTTGGTCCACCGCGGTGGTCTGGAGCAGTCATATGCTCGCTACTCTCCTGCCACCACTTGTCTCTCTCTCTCAGCAACATTACTTGCTGAAAATGCCACACGACTTATGTTGTGAGCCGCCACATAGTCCAAATTTCTTTCACTCGACATATGATGCGTGCCGCTAAAGAAGGGTTAAAGATAAACTGACGCTTTCGTGATGAAGGGGTTAATCTTTGAGTCCAGGGGTCAAACTAAATGTTTGCGAGAACATAATAGTATTACCGGAGGATTAATATTGGAGCATGGTAATCCGCTATCAATAATCCTAAAGAATATTCTTATCCTAAGGTTAATTTTACTACTGTACTTCAAGGTTCTGCCATGTTAGTGAGCAGTCATGGGATATTTAACTACTTTAATACGGTGACACAATAACAATGAAGCAACTTGGTTGAGCCCGAGAACTTTCAGTCTTCTACTGTACTTCTCACTTCTCAGCTTGTTCTTCCTCTGTCCAATTACTCTTCTTTCCTATTTTACTCCAGCCTTCTGGTCTGGACACAAATAGCACGGACAGCCCTCCTACTTTTAGGCCCTACTCTTCTACTTTGTAGTTTCTCTCCTCCTTTCCGTTTCTCCAATTCTTAGAAACCTTTCACTTCCCCAACCTGTCTATCCTCCCTCAACTTTAACTTAACTTCAACCATTTGTATTTGTTTGTATTATCATTGAAACGATTTTACAAAGTTTATGAAGAACACCCGAGAATCAGAAGGATTAAAACTCACAACTCTCTGCCTCCTAGGTCTACAGTTTTTTTCTAAGCAGAAGTAAATTGTCTAATGTTAGCCAGAAAAAACAAAACAAATAATGTCACCGTATTGAAGGGGTTAACACTTCTATGTAGCATACTTTTGATGGGGATGTTGTGAATCAAATCAATCTGACGATAAAATAATTGCTCGTGTGCCACCGTCGTTTAAAGCTACGATAACAAATTTGCGCACCCACACCTTGCCACTTGTCACACCACACTGTTTAGGATTTTCAGACATCCCCTCTGTTGCTCACTCTCTGCAATTGCCAGATACCCTCATACGACTCAATTTTACCAGCTGTTCCTCTCCATTTCTCCCTATCCTAAAATTCAAATATATCTTCGCGATATACATTGAACAAAATATATATGAACAATCCCTAACTGTAGCCTACCCATAATGGGTTTATTTTTTATCTAGTTGTCAACTTTCCAAAGCCATGTGCTGCGCTGTAGCTGTGCGCAGTCCACCTGTTGATATTGATGGCAGATTTAAAGGTAGAGAACACACCGCTCGCAAAGATCGAACACCCACGCAACTCCCCACCACAATCTGGATGCTGGGAAAGGAGCATCACTTCGATATATGCAGGAAACAAAGTAGTGAGTTTAAGGGGGGATGGTTCACTTTTTGGGCGATTTTTGCAGGTAGCCTATTCATTATTTTTCTAGTTTTCTCCCTAGACCTCCACCAAATTAAAAACAAAAAACATCCATTAGATCCCCCTTCTAGATTAATTTGTAAATTTTTCGGTAGAAAAATTTACCGGCCGAAGGCCGATTCTTCCAACATTACAGGCTCACTATCGTTCGCCAGGGGGAAAAATCGACACCTAAATAGCAGGAAAGGTCTAAATATTGACAAAGAAATAGAGCGAAAGGTCTTAAAATCGACTAACTAATGGGGCAATCATCTTAACATCTGAAAACTAATGGGGCTAAACATGAGGGAAAAAGTGGTCCAGAAAACCGGCCCATTCCCCCTTAACCCCTTCTGTACCAGCGACATCTTTTTAATTATATTCTAGCTATATTTGGAAGTTTTTATGCCGTTTAAGAAGAATCTGTGGTAGTAAAATGGGTTAAAGAGATCATTCGAAGCCCATTAATTGCTGGTGGCCATTTTGAAACTGAATGCAATCTAATAGTAGCCGCAATAAAGTTAAAAGGACGGCACCGGTACTGAAAGGGTTAATGAGTATGAAAAGTGTTATTAAAGTGTCTATGATATTTTACCCTTTAAATGTATATTGATAAGAATAAACTCAAGGATAGAGAGGTAAAATATATAGAAAAATCAAAGGTCATTCACTATAAATATAGCCTTAATCATTATATAAGCGTTTTATAGCTTTGAGTTTGACAGTGCATATACAATAATGATGTACCGTAGAATATAACACTATAACGACATACTCTGTAAATACCAACATTAGGTTACACTGGTATATGAACAATAATTACACAATATACGCAACATTACACCCCATTCTGGAAATGTGTAGGCTACATGAACCTCTCCTACGTACACAAACACTAATTGCCTACACGACATTACACAATAATCTGGAAATACGTAATTGATGTCCACGATTCCTCCTCTGTAAATGATACAGTCATTTGTCATTTAAAGTGGTAGTCATGTTCCTGAAGAAAAACAAAATAATAATATTAATAAGTACATAAATAAATACAAATTAAGTAAACAATTAAACACCAATTTAAGTGAGGTGATAATATGTCTGTTTACCTTCAATTACGCACCATTTTGTCCAATTACAACTTATTAATGAAGCATAAGTGAATTTTTTTCCCCAATTCGTTAAACAGAGTAATTATAATGTAACAACTTAAAATTAGGAGGCTTTAAGTAAGGAGTGTCTGAAGTATATGAAAAAGTACTATTTTATTATAGAAATACAAAACTACATAATTTTGAATAAAATTTACGCAAACTAATACCACTTTCATTAAGAGGGTACTGTATTTTGTTCTGGAATGTTTCTCTCTAATGCTTATAAAGCCCTACAGTATTAGTTTTGAGATTTTAATATGTTTGCCCAATTAGTTTGGCAATTTAAAAACATTTCATCATATTTCCTTGTCAATTTTAAGACCTCTTGTGCCATTGCAGTGTCCTCGACAACATTTATAGAATCGCCTTCGCCATCTGCAACATTGACAAGACCTGCAAAAGGACGAAACCCCGAACACAAACCCATACCTGATCAGCGATCAAGTGGTTCTGAAACTTCCCCTCACCGACAAACCCAAACCACACTTGCCTGCGATAGGCCCCGGGAGAGAGAGAGTGGACTGACTAGTTTTTTGGTGGTGGTGGAGTGGGGTTAGACGGCCGGTTAGGTTTGGCAGATGTCGTTCCCTGATGAGGCTTGTTGTGTGACTTACCTTTGTTGTCCCACTTGCCTGACTGTTAACCCTGCTTTTGCTTGTGCTGAGTACCTCCCTGCTGTAGGGGAGACCTAGGGTCCCGAAAGGACTGTTTAGCAGTAGAAGCTTGAGGCTTATTCCCACCTTTTGGTTTAGAGTACGGTTTCTTGAACGACTCCTTCTTAGGCTGGGAGGTACTCTGCTTTCAGCTGTCTACCATGTTATACACTGCACTCCATGTATCTATGTTAAGTAGTGAAGCAGTTAATACAGGGGAAAGTGTTACCCGGCGACCAATATCTTCCGGTAACTTTTTTACCATGTATACCCTCAAGTCCTGGCGTGCTCTGACCGCCTCCATGATAGCTATTCTTATATCACCTAAGGACTGTATAGAGTTTTGTAACAGAAGCCGACGTGACAATTCAGTGGCCTTCCGCACATTCTGATCAGAGATGGCTGTTATGGTTCTCGTGATTGACTGGGCAACTTGGCGACTTACGAGGTACTGAGAGAACAGTCTATGTGCTTTATTGCGTAATTTGAAATCTCTGTCTAAGTGGGTTGGAGGGGGAGTACAAAAGGGGTCCTGCAAATCATAAAGTGCTAGTTTGGGAGCCGCTAAGAAGTCAAACAAAGCCGGCGACACCCCTCCAGCCTTATTAATTGGTAAAGAGAACCATGAATGGTTCTCTTGAGGGATCTGATGGGAGGATTTAGAGGTAATGATGGCTGCGAATTGTTGTGCCTCAATTTCCCAGTCAACCCATGGACCTACACCTACCTGCTCCACCTGCAGAACTGGGTTGTGGATCAGATCGAGCACCGGAATTGTATCCAATTCCGGTGTCAGCGAGTTAAGCGACTTAATGTCATTTACGCCGTCAGATCGTGACCAGTCCGCAAAGAGTCGTGCAGCTGAGGCAGGAGGCAACGCCAGTGAAGCAGAGTACACGAAAAAATCAGAGCTGTATACATTGGGTATTGCCTTAATTGTAACATCCAATAATCTCCCTTCCAAATCCTTGGCCCTAAGCTTTTTGCTCTTACTTACCTCAATGGTCCATTCACTAGGGACCGGAAGCTCCCCCGATACGGTTGGTTGTGCCATGTGTGGTTTCTGTGCTATAGCCGGAACCCATGAACAGTCTGGCCCATATAGGAGAGGCATAGGGCCTCTCCTCTGTGGGAGTTTATCAAGAGGGGGAGGAGTAACGTCTGTGATTACACGGACATTAGAGGTAGTTAAGGAGGCAGGCACTGTCGTGCCACATGCCGTGGTGGTCGCTGGAGTTACGTTAAGTGGAGGCAAAGAGGTCCGGGGAGGTTTAATGCCGGTAGGTTCCAATGGCCGTACCATAGAGTCAATCGGGGAAGCTACCGGGGTACTAGTGGAAGGACCTTGGGGAGTAGGCACATGATATTGTTGCATAACTCTATGTAGGATCTCATTTACTTCATCAGTAGTCACACATTTACTGTGGGACCCCCTAAAGGACTGAGAGCTCTCTTCCGATTCTTCCTCATTGTTCACTTGTTGAGCCGAGGACAGATCAACGTCCTCTGGCTCCCCTGGTAGTTCAATAACTTCTGGCGTTTGTTGCCGGGTTTCAGGTACCTGATCATTCAGTGGCCAAACCAGATCCGGGGCAGACGAGGGGATTGTCTCTAAGTTCACACTTTCCCTAGTCGTGTCCTGGTTATTACTTAAAAGATTTACCTGTGAGGGCTCAGACTGTCTCCAGACAGGCCCTGAACCGCGGGTGGTTGGGAGTCCGGTATCACTTGAGAGTTATCATAAGTCTGACATGAGCAAGTCTGAGAACCCCTATAGTTTTCGGCTAATACCCTGTTTGACACAACTGGAGGACCCTTACGTGTTACATAATTCAATTTAGGTATAGCGAAGGTAAAGTCTTGTGGTTCACTCAATGATTGGCTAGGCACATCCCTAGGACTTGACTCAATTCCCTCCGTCCCTACCTCTGACCTGCCCGATTGGACGTTAGGCAATGTGGAGGTAGGGGTGGAGGGGAGTGGCCACGACCCCGGCGAAGGCTGGTGACGCGGCTGCGTGTTATCCGTGCGGGCACTTTTCTTACAGTTTCTTACAGTAGATCCTCTGGAAAAAGGCAAACTATGCCTGTGTATCCAGCTCAGTACCAGTACTTGCACTGCTGCGGTCGTTCACTGTGTTGGCGGCGGCGGTAGCAGACGCAACATTTTTACTATTCTGTATTTTTGTTTTATAATCAAACTTCAAATCTTGTCTTCCCCATGCTTTATCAAGATTACTTTCAAACTCCCTTATTGATTCGGAATCGACTACATACTGGGGCAGTGCGTTCCACTCATTTACCACTCTATCACAAAATGAGTTCTTTGCCTTCTCAAGCCTATTTCTTTCTTTGTAAATTTTTCTTAGAGTGTCCTCTCGTTCTTGTTCCCTCCCGCATCAAGAAGATACCTTCACACACATCCTCATCGTACTTTCCTGACACTATCTTAAAAGTCTCTATCATATCCCCTCTCTTTCTCCTATATGCCAGTGTCGGAAGCCCCAGTGTCCTCAACCTCTGCTCATAGCCCGCGTTCTTCAACGTTGGTACCAGCTTGCTAGCTCTCCTCTGCACTTTCTCCACTGCTTCTATATCCTTTACCATATATGGAGCCCACACCTGGTTCGCATATTCCAGGTGCGGCATAACCAGCGCTGTATAGAGATTCCTGAAGATTTCTTCGTCAAGTGACACAAATGTCCTCCTTATCAGCCCTACAATTCTATTGGCTTTGTTTATCTTTTCCGCTAAATGTTCTGAGAAATTTAACTTATTGTCTATCACTACTCCTATATCCTTTTCTGCATTCACTTCCTCCATCGCTTCATACATACTGTATCCTACCTTGTCTATCTTGCTGGTCCCAATCCGCATGTACTTGCATTTTTTTGGATGAAAAGGCATTAACCAATGCTCAGACCATCCCTTCATGCCCTCCACATCTCCTTGAAGCAAACCCATATCTTCCTTACTCCTCACTCTTCTATACAGTTTAGTGTCATCCGCATACAGGTATACCTCACTTCCATTAGTTATAACTTCAGGCAAGTCGTTGATAAATATAACGAACAGCAGTTGTCCCAACACAGATCCCTGAGGTACCCCACTTGTAATTTCCCTCCACCCCGAGCCTATTCCATTCACCAGTACCCTCTGTCTCCGATCTTTCAGGAAGGCTTCTATCCATTTCACACATTTCTCCCCTATATTATAGCTTCTAACTTTCTCTATTAACCTTTTATGTGGGACCTTATCGAAGGCCTTCATAAAATCGCAATATACCACGTCTATTACATCACCATCTTCTAGAATTTGCATCCAATCATCTACCACCTTAATTAGCTGTAGTACCGTCGACCTCCCCGGCAAGGGGACTGAACTAGATTGTTGTGTCGAAGAATCCGAGTCCTCTCTCCGTCGTTTAGTCGACCTAGACGACTCGACTAAAGAATGACGGGACTGCTTACAGGGAGACCTTGATCTGGACTGAGACTTGGTCTTGGGCGAAGGTGACCGTCTCCTCTTCGACCGGTCGGGGGGGGGGGGGGGGGGGGGGGGGGGCCCCTCCTCGGCGCTTTCACTGTCACTACTACTACTACTCACAAGCTCTTTGGAAAGGACTTTAGTTTACCATACAACAAACTTAAGTTTTATTGTTTACATACAATATTATAGAAAAAATTGAAAGAAAAGCAGTGTGTTGCTTCGAAGAAGTTCTGCTTATAAGTAACCATACAGGTACATATGTTAAAGAATATCACATTGAGATTCAATAAAAACATTTTCCAAGAAAGTCTTTTATTCTTGTCCAACATTGTAAAGGCACAAATAAATCATTTGATTATATTTTTTGTCCTTAAAATTAATTTGTACATATTTTATATTTTGTACAACTTTAAACTTAATATCCTATAGTTGCAACTATTACAAATATCTTACAAAAATATAATTTTGAGCTGTATAACCAGCTCGACTCATCAAGTATCACAGTTCGTGAACTTATCACATAGTGCGGCGGAAGGTCTAGGGGTCTTGGCTCTCCAGCAAACCCCCCCCCCCCTCCTTTTCACCATTAAGATTAAACTTAACTTTAGTAGCAATCAGACCAACTAGACCCGCTGGCGCAAGGTCACACAGGTAAATTTTGGTTTATCCAAAGCCACAGATAGGTATCGCGTCATGAAAATATGATTGGAAGCCCACAACTTAGTGTTGGCTATGTCATCAATTGAATAATTATGCAAGAAACGTAACGAAACTGCCCATTTCTTGATGTCGTGGGCCCTTCCCACTACACCGTGATTACTTTCACGAATTACATCTACGAGTAAAGAAGCCAATTTTCTCCTCGTGATGCGAGTACCTGTACCATTGACCCATAAGGCTCCCTGCTGTTGGGGCTGTGACACTCTCAGAAACTTTATTAAAGCCTGAACAGGGCATAATACATGGTGTGTGTCCCCCCGTTTGAGTGCCGGGACTGTAAACTCAGAAAAAATATGCTCACTATGTTCGTTCTTAGCAACAAAAGTGGGAGATGGAGCAATTTGTATGTTAACATTGAGTCTCCCAAACCTGAGGCAATTAGGTTCGTTGCTCATCGCCGCCAGCTCAGACACCCTGTTACCTGTGGCCAAAGCCATAAGGAACACAGCCTTCTTTAACAGTGAGTCAAAATCCGGCGCATGATTATACTTGCGCGAATGAAGCAGACAAAGCTTTGTCAAGTGACATGAGCTGATGGGGTGGTGGGCGAAGCTTGAAACATGCCCTCATGAACCCTTTCTCCTCGGCCTGCTAAATAGCCCTGCTAAATAGCTAAATAGCCCTGTTAAATAAAAAAAGGGGGTTCTGATAGGAGACAAATGATTCTTCAGTGTAACTACAGAAAGGCGTTTTTGTTCAAACAAATAGTCCAAATACTTGAAAACCAAAGCTACTGATGCGTCAGTTTGCGCCGTTTCTACTATCCAGTTTGTGAAAGACTTCCAATGAGATTGATATTGTCGTCTGGTAGACATAGTATACTGATTTAGAAATTTATTAGTGACGCTCTCTCCATACGGAGTTAACCATTTGGCGTTTTTAATGTCCAAAAGCCAAAAATCAGCGAGGTCTTTAGGTTGCCAATTGTCTCCAAGTGGAAGTACGAGATCGGGAGTGACACCGGGTTCTCGCACCACATTTTCAACTGGTGGTATCACACCTGAGCCGGCCATAGAGGCGTGATCATCGAGACTAAGCCCCGGTAACCCCGTAGTTTGTGTACTACCTGACACATGAGTGAAGCGTCTGGAGGCGGAAAAAGATAGATGGAATTCCACCTGTTCCAGTCCTCCAACAGTGCGTCTGGACCCCCCGCCGAAGTCATTTCCCGGCGGGTTAGGTAGAAAGGAAGCCTGTGGTTTTCCTTGGATGCGAAAAGATCCACTTGTGGACGGTATGGCTCTGCAATCATCTGGTTGAAAATGTTTTGCTTGATTGCCCATTCTACTTTGGTGCTCTGTCGCCGGGACAGAGCGTCTGCCCAGACGTTCGCTACGCCTGGGAGGTATGATGCATGGAGATGAATGTTCAGCACTTCGGCCAGAACAAAAATATCTTCTGACACCTCTAGCAACTTCCGAGACCTCGTTGACCCCTGCCTTTTGAATGCAGGATACGGCATTCAAATTGTCCATTCGAGACGCTATTGATTTCCCCCGCAAGGAGTAGCCGTGGGTTTGAAGGAAAAATAAAGGGACTAAGAGCTCTTGCTCGTTGATATGAACATTTTCGGTTTGGGACCAAAGACCCTGACCCTGATGGCCTAGGCTCGACTGATAACCCCAGCCTATTGTCCCTGAAGCATCTGTGTCTACCCATACCGTATGTGGGGGAGAAGCCCACGTCATTATTGAGTGCAACGTTTCTCTCCTCGCCCAGACTGACAGTAAGTCGTGAATTAATGGAGGAATTTTCCACAAATTTCTCGCCGGCAATAGCGGGAAATATTTGTTTCCTTCCAAGATTAATCTCTTTACTTTCAATCGGCCCAACTTTACAGTTAGTTGAATCCAATTGAGAGAGCCGACCAGGAATTCCCATGTCCTTCTCGTGGTGTTCAGACTGTGGAGAAACAAAAACAATTTCTTTCAAAATCTGTTGCGGTTGTCCACACTCTGACTGAGAGTAAGATTGGCTGTGTCCCAGACCAGCCCTATCCACTGAATTACCTGTGTGGAAACAAGATGCGAAAGGGCTTAGACCCACTAGGCTGGGATTTACCACTGCTGTTAGACTGGGAGTACGGTTTCGGAAACTTTAAATGCTCCTTCCTAGCCTGGGAAGTACTCGGCTTGATGCTGTCTACCATATTGTACACCGCTTTCCAAGCCTCAGGGCTAAGCAAAGATGAAGTTAACACAGGTGAAAGAGTTACCCGGCGGCCAATGTCGTCCGGTAACTTTTTCACCATATATACTCTCAGGTCTTGACGTGCACGGACAGCCTCCAACAAGGCTATCCGTATGTCACCTAAAGATTGGATAGAATTTTGTAACAGAAGCCGCCGAGATAAGTCTGTGGCCTTCTTAACATCATGATCAGAAATAGCGGCTATAGTTCTCGTGAGGGACTGGGCTATTTGGCGACTTAGCAAAAATTGGGAAAAGAGTCTATAATATCTTGTTATATCTTATTATATCTATTATATCTTGTCTTACTAAGGCTAGTGACATAGTATTTCACAAGCATAACAAAAATTACTCTTTTAACAAACCTGGGTGGAATGACCATGTTTCAGAACTATACCAGGCATCCCGAGATGCTCGTAGTGTATGGCTGGATCATAACAAACCGAGACAGGGACCCATTTTTGACATGTTCACCAGACTAAAGGCTAGATGCAAGTATGCAATCAGATATATAAAAAACAATGAAAATGTATTAAGAAGAGAAGCATTGGCCAAAAACTTTGCTAGCAAAGACACATTGGCCTTCTGGAAGGATATTAAAAAAATGCATAATAGCTGCACACCTCTACCCGTTAGTGTAGATGGGATCTCTGGTACTAATAACATAGCCAATCTTTGGAAAACACATTACCAAACTTTGTTTAACTCTGTTGGGCACCAAGGAAATACCATTGCTGCTACAACAGAGTGTAACAAAGAAGAAAAATATGACACAATTAAAGTTACAAGTGAAAAAATCAAGGCTGCAATAAGTAGGCTTGATGCTAACAAATCCTGTGGTTTTGATGGTATATATGCTGAACATTTGAAGTACTCCTCCACTCTCCTCTTGGAGAAACTCAGCAGTTGCTTTACCAGCTTTCTAATCCATGGTTTCCTACCAGAATCTATGATGTCCGTTACCTTGATACCAGTAATTAAAGACAAGGCTGGCAAAATTACATCAAAAGACAACTATAGACCTATTGCCCTTGCCAGTATTGTAAGTAAGATACTAGAGTTAATCATTTTAGACAGAATCTCAGTGTATATCTCAACTAATAGTAATCAATTTGGTTTTAAAAAGAATCATGGTACGGACCAGTGCATCTACACTCTGAAGGAGCTAGTGGACGGGTACATCAAAATGAACAGCTCTATTTTTGCATGCTTTCTTGATGCTAGTAAGGCATTTGACAGAGTCTGCCACAATATCCTGTTTGATAAATTAGCAACAAGGGGAGTGCCATCCTATATACTGAGAATCTTGAAGTACTGGTACGCCAATCAAACATTTAATGTAAGATTGGGTAACATTATTTCGGATTCCTTTACAGTAACCAATGGAGTGAGACAGGGTAGTATTCTCTCACCTTACTTATTCAATGTATATATGGATGAATTAAGTGATAAATTGAATAAAGAGCAGATTGGATGTTATGGTGGGAATAAAATCATCAACCATCTCATGTATGCTGATGATCTGGTCATTATTGCACCGTCTTCTGCGGGTCTGAGCAAACTTCTTGATATATGTGAATCTTTTGGTAGTAAACATTGTGTTAAATTCAACCCACTGAAAAGTGCTGTTCTTATATTTAGATCAAAATTACTGTATAAAAGTAAACTGCCAAATTTCTCACTCAATAATCAAATTATTCAAGAAGTAAACAAAATAAAATACCTGGGACACATTATCTCAAACGATTGCTCAGATGATGCAGATATCGGCCGTCAGCGCAGACAGCTATATTTACGTGGTAACACCATCTTGAGAAAATTCCACATGTGTAATTGGGAAACTAAAGTCACTTTGTTCCGGACATATTGTTCCTCTATGTACACGGCCCATTTGTGGTGGAAGTATAAGAGAGCCACCATAAATGGTCTGTGTACATCCTATCATAATATACTCAAGATGTTCATTGGTCTCTCTAAATATGAAAGCACTAGTATGGTGTGCACACTGTTGGATGTGCAGTGCTGTCGGGCTGTCATCAGGAGACTGGTGTACAGCTTTTCGCAGCGACTGCAATCCTCCAGTAACACGCTGATTGTAGCTCTTTGGTCTAGTGATCATATCTATGAATCCCGTATTATATCTCACTGGCAGAAGCTGCTGCACACATAGTATGTACTGTAATGTAATATATAGGTCTAATTGAACTATGAGCAATGATCTGTGCAATAGGTGTTAACCAACATTGAGCAATAGCCTTAGTTAGCCTATCTGTGTTATATTGTGACAAAATGTGATATGTGCTCTATTCTGTAAATAGGCCTACTGTATTTTTTATTTTATTGTGTCTTTATTAATATATCTTTGTGTATAATTATTATCTGTGCTCTGACGAGAAGTGTATGTGATATGGACCATTAGGTCGTACTGTATTTATACTGTATCTATCTTATGTGTCTGGAATAAAGAATTATTATTATTATTATTATTATTATAAGCTTTGTTTCTCAATTTAAAGTCTCTACCAAGATGTGCCGGAGGCGGGGTGGAAAAGGGTTCTTGCAGGTCCCATAGTGACAACTTAGGGGCAGAAAGGAACTCAAATATTGCAGGCGGAACCCCTCCGGCTTGATTAATTGGCAATGAAAACCAAATATGGTTGTCTTGAGGAATTTGGTGGGAGGATTTTGACGTTATTGTTGCTGCGAACTGGTGCGCCTCAATCTCCCAGTCCACCCACTGACCTAGACCTACCTGCCCCACCTGCAGGACTGGATTGCTTGACTGATCCAGCACTGGAGTTGTATCCAACTCCGGCGTTAGCGTTTTGAGGAATTTTATATTGTTCACGCCATCAGTCTTAGTCCAATCCGCAAAAAGTCGTGCAGATTAGGAAGGAGGTATGGGGGAATACACGAAAAACTCATGATAATAAATATTGGGGATAGCCTTGATTGTTACATCTAAAAGTTGACCCTGTTTATCTTTAGCTCTTAACTTCTTACTCTTACTCATCTCAATTACCCACTCACTAGGAACTGGGACCTCCCCCGATATGGTTGTTTGTGCTATATCAGGGTTTTGTGATGTGACTTTAACCCAAGAGCAGTCGGGCCCATACAAGAGAGGCATAGGGCCTTTCTTATGGGGAACTTTATCTAAAGGAGGGGGAGTAATGTCCGTGACGACACATACATTGGTAGTCGTTAAAGAGGCGGACACTGTAGTGCCACTTGCCGAGGCAGTCGCATGAGTTACGTTAATAGGGGGAAGTGACATTTTAGGTGGCACAACAACTCTGGCCGGCTCCAGCGGCCGCACAACTGAACCAATCGGGGGAGCTCCCGGCGTAGCTGTGGGAGTCTCCTGAGATTTCTTAGAAACATTGTATTGCTTCATTACCCTGTGTAATATGTAATCTAAATCATCCGTTGTAATACATTTGCTATGTGACCCTTTTGATGATTCAGACTCTACCTCTGACCCTTCCTCAATGTGTCCCAGTTGAGCTGAGGACAGTTCTAAGTCCATCGGCTCTTCCGACACTCTTCCGACGCTGTTTTGATAACCTTGTGATTCTCTAGGGTAATTTTTGTGGTTTTCCGTGTGCAATATGTGTCGAAGTGATCACTTATCCCAATCTGTGTAACCCCTGATTGGGATATTTTGTCCTCTCTGTTACAGTTTATGTGGTCTAATATTGTGGCAGTGTTCTCAGAGATACGTGTGGGGGTTGTGATGAGTTGTTTGTGATTGTGCATTGTCAGTATGTGCCTATATTCTCGTACAAACCTATTATTTCGTTGTTTGTAACACTGGTTAAAATCCCCTAGTATAATGGATTCATTCCGAGGGTCTAGCGATGACAAAGTTCGTTCAAATTTGGTCAAGAATTGTGTGTCGTCAGGTGGCCTACAGCACACCCCAATTGTGATGGGTCTTGTCCTCGGCAGGTGTAGGTCGATCCACAGAGCTTCGTGATTTTTCTACATGGAGGTCAGTCCTAGTTGTGTGTGTGAGGTTGTTTTTTTACATACAGACATACTCTTGCCTATTGCGATCATTCCTAACCATGTTGAAACTTTGAATGTTTATTTCACCATCGTTTATACTTGAATCCAGCCAGGTTTCTGTGATTGCAATTATTGAAGCTTTGGCCTTATTAGCTAACAAGTTTATTTCTGACAATTTATGGTACATTGATCTGGCGTTAATGTGGATAAGATGGAGCCCTTTGTTGGTGAACACTCTGTATTCATCTTTGATTTTGAATGTGTCCTGGCTGGATTCTGAGTTGTTAATACTTGGTTCATTTACATTAATATTCGGTAATGAATGCAAGGCACACATGTTGCATAGGAATTCCCAGTCTTCACTGTTGGTCTTCTTAGAGATGCACTTCATGTGAGCTACAGTTTTACACTTAACACAGTTTAGGATCCTTTGTTTTCTTGTTATGAGTGATTCACATATTTCACAAATGATTTTAGGACCTTTAATAGCTACTTCCCTACATTTATCGCATTCCACTTCTTTTCTGCTAGTAATGTAAGTACATCGATCGTGTACTGTTTCATTACAACTACTACATTGTGAAGTTGTACTCCTTTTGTTGAATCCAATATCGCACACTATACATATTTTCCTGTTACTGTTCATCGTACGTCTGGCGGTGTGGTGATCAGCTGAGCGCCGTGAGCGGCTGCTGGGATATGAGCGCGTGAGATGGGGACAGGTTGTGGCTCCCCCTTGCCCCCCTCCCACCCCTACCTGTATTTGTTGTTTGATGTTGTCCTTGTTCTTGGCCTTTGTTGCTGCTTTGTTGTTGATGTTGTTGCGACTGATCCCTTCTTTTTTAGCTGTTCTGGTTGCATGTTGAGCTACCTGGGTCGCCGATAGTGTTTGGTTGATTTGATGTGCAGCGGCGTCGTGTTGTGGGGGGTGGGTTATACTAAGCCATTCTAACTAGACACAGACACCTCCGCCAAAGGCTTAGGCGCAGTTCTAGTCCAGAAGGTGGACAGAAAAGAAGGTATTGTAGTCTGTGCCAGCTGTTCACAACATAAGGGAGAACAACATTACAGCATCACTAAAAGGGAATGTTACCCCCCAAGAGGTAAGGGGGCCTTCACTTATGGTAGAGGAAAAAAATAATATGCCCCACACATCCTACTGCGTGTGTCGTGCAAGGCTACTAATAGGGGAGATGGCGTTAGACTTACATACATACATAACATAAAACTATAACACTGAGTGCTCCACACATAAGTGCAGTTTCAGTCTCTTGTCCTAATGGCGGTGTTCCAAGCAACCCTGTTAATGGCTGCTTCACTTGTCAAGTTCTTGAATTTGAGATCGGCGCGTATAGTCCGATCCCACGTCTTCCTCGGTCCACCCCTTGGTGCAGATCCCTCCACAATCACAATCACTTGTGGACCAACAGCCATTACAATACAATGAAGCCTTGTTATTGGAGGTGGCTGTGTTTCATATGGCAGCGCTGTGACAGGGCTTCATTGTTCTAGTCCAAGTTGCCTAATGGCGACACACTGGCGGTGGATGTCGCTCCCTCCGAACCCGGACCTGGCGCCTTGGACCCAACCTGGATGAAATGGATCCAGAGGGTACAGTGCGTAGTGTTTCTCTGGACTGGCACTCTCCACCCAACAGTATAGGGGCCCGAGCCTGGTGGTAGCGCTCCAGGAGGCTGCCTTGTCATTGGGTGTAAAATGCCTGACCAGTCGAAGTGCCGTGTACGCGCACGGGGTGCGTCCCTGCGGCTGGTTCTGGTGGGGTGCACCGGGGCCACTAGATCCTACCCCCTTGTAATCTCTTCGGGGAAGGTGCTGGGAATTGTCCTCGGGGTAGACTGGAGCAGAAGTTCGGGGGCGGGGATGCCCATTTGCCAGCCTAATCACCAATTATGACTCGTTCTAAAGAGAAACAACTTAAGTCTGATGTTCCAAAACCGCACAGGAATACGGACAAATGCCCCCCAGTCTCAGACTTGCTAGTGTGAAGGTTTGGTAGTTTGAATCTGCGTGCAAATGAAGTGGCTGAGATGTGCGAGAGGAGGCGAGTGGACATCTGCTGTGCCCAGGAAACACTCTGGAAGTGGATTATTGGAAGAAAGAAAAGATATAGGATCTATTGATAAAGCGAAAGGAGGAGTAGGTGTTCTGATGGCTGAAGAGTGGGTGGAAAGTGTGCTTCAGATTACAAGAGTTAGTGAAAGGCTGATTGTTTTGAAGTTGAAAGTTGGTGAAAGAATTCTGAATGTGATATCTGCATATGCCCCACAAGCTGGCTTACAGAAAGAGATCAAAGAGGACTTCTGGAATGACACCGTCACTGCCATTTCAGGCCTCTCGGAGAATGAAATAACAATCCTGGGAGGGGACCTGATTGGTCACGTGGGAGCATCTGCAGATGGATACGAGGGAGTACATGGAGGAAATGGTTATGGAAGGAGGAATCTGGAAGGCGAATATATACTGGAGTCCTGCGTTGCACTAAACATGGTTGTGTGTAACACAAAGTTCAAGAAAAGACAAAGCCATCTGGTCACATATATATTATAACTCTGGGGGGGGGCAGAAAGATTACTTCTTAGTTAACAGGAAAGACTGGAAACTGGTTTGGGATGTAAAGTTCATCCCGAGCGAAGAATGTATCCCCCAGCATAAGCTACTTGTGTGCGACATTAGCTTATATAGAGATCCTGAGAGCAAGAAGTTATACATGCCCAAAAGGAGTGTGGCTGATGAAGAACAAGGAAGTTAGGGATAGGTTTCATAGTGAACTGGAGGAAATGAATGGAAATAAGGAAGCTAGGCGTAGCGATGTAAATAATCAATGGAATTTCCTTAACACGGGAATGGCGAGAACACTCTTAAGAGGTTTTGGTGGGCAAGGGCGAGGACCCTCTTAAGAGGTAAGGCCTAAAAAAAAAAAAAAAAATTAAAAGGCCCGCAGTAGCACTTTAAACGTTTTTTTTTGTTTTGTTCCTTCATACCTCATATCACTCCTTCACATCTGTCAAAATCCCCTCCTTTCCCCCCCCCCCTTCAATTATCACCTATTTTTCCTCTTATTACCATATCTTTATTGGTGTATTTATCATGCCAATATCTGCAACCCGGTTCCAGGGTGTGGTCATGTGTGTTACGTAAGGTAGAGACTGGGAGAGTGTGAGGGCTCAGTACTGCCTCAGCCCTCGAGAGAAGAGGGTGTGAGGCCGGCTGGCTCACAATTGATGAATGAACCGCTCTGTAATAATTCGCGATTTTGACAATCTAATCGATATTCCCACTTGTTTTATTGTTGTTACAGGTTACTATCTTCATATTAAACGTAAAATAGGCGCATATGAATAAGTAATAACGATATTTATCGTAAAATTACGATTTTAGGTGGGAAGGAGGCCTAATATCGTCGCCCAGTTACATGGTGTCCAGTACACCCTGCGCGCGCGCGCCGGGTTAAGCATAGCCTTCTCGCTGCCACTGACAAAGTCTGTGGGAAAACAAAGGGTCACCCCAGGAATAAGACCTCCTGGTGGTGGAACGATCGATGAGGTATAACATGCTGTGAAAGAGAAAAAGAGATGCTTCAAAGCATAGAAAGGAGGCAGTAAGGAGGAATACCGGGCAGCTAAACGAACTGCCAAAAGAGTTATTTACAATGCTAAAAAAGGCATTAAGGACCTGATCCTCGAACAAGTGTGTAACACGGACAATTCCAATGGGATCTTCAACCTAGCTAGGCGAGTTAAAAATGACAGTAGGGACATTATAGGTGAACAGTGTATTAGAAACGATAATCGGACGATTGAGTATGCAAAAGATGAAATCAGAGAAGCATGGAAGGCACACTATGAATGATAGCTAAATGTAGAGTTTGATTGGAATAAGGAACAGCTCAGTATCGAAAAAACAATATCTGGACCACCTCCTTTGATATCACCAACTGCAGTGAGCGGCGCAATCAATAAAATGAAGGACAGTAAAGCTCTAGGGTGCTCTGACATTGTCGCCGGGACACTCCAATATAGGTCATTAATGACTTCACCGGACATAGCGTGTGATGAGCGTCTCCTTGTTTGAGCACCAGAATCTCCAATTCAGTAAACACATGTTCATTGTGCTCATTTTTGGCTATGAAAATAGGCGACGGTGCAATTTGAACATTAACATTACGCCGTGCGAACCTAAGACAATTGGGTTCATTGCTCATCGCCGCCAGCTCCGATACCCGGTTTCCTGTAGCCAAGGCCATAAGGAACACAGCCTTCTTTAAGATTGAATCAAAAGTAGGTGTGTGACTATATTTCTGAGAATGAAGCAATGACAAGGCTTTGTCAAGTGACCAGGTAGGCATGAGCTGGTGTGGTGGTGGGCGAAGCTTGAAGCATGCTCGCTTGGTGTAGTGACTAGCGTCTCGGACTTCCACCCAGAAGGCCCGGGTTCGCGCCCACGCTCGGCGCATTAAAGATTTTTCACAAGCACTGAGTCGTTACCATCCCTCATGAGCAAAGGGATGGGGTAGTAGTACAGGACCCCAATGGAAATACGCCTAATCGGCCTTATTGAGCTATCCTTAGCTAGCTTAGCATGCGCTAGCTTTAACCCTTATTTAGCGGCGAGCAACATAAGTCGAGTTAAATAAAGCTGGACTATGTGGCGGCGCTCGACATAACTCGAGTGGCAATTTCAGCACGTAATGTGGCTGAGAGAGAGAGACAAGTGGTGGCAGGAGACTAGCGAGCGTATGATGCTCCAGACCACCGCGGCGAACCTACTGACAAATCTCAGCTCCCTCCTCCCTCTCTCACTCGCTACATACTCATTATGTACTGAAAGTACCGAATTACCTGCTTTTTGCACTCGCGTTGCACGGTTATTGCAAGAAAACTATCCATCATACAAGGATCGTTATGGTGTCATTCGAAAGCTCTGTTTATGCCCTTTCAGGGATAGGTACTTGTTTTACGTTCTGGGTCTTATTTAGGCATGAAAATGATCACGTAAACAGCCCTATTTTGGCTAAAAACACCCCGCTGTGCGGTACACATAAATAAACCGCATAGGCCGCTCGTAAGGTGTTAAGAACTATTATTATTATTATTATTATGCACGCATGAATGCCTTCTCCTCCGCCTGCGGCACTGAGAGTCCTGTTAATAAAAAAATGGAACGCTGATGGCCGTCATGTGATTCTTTAGCGTGACTACTGACAATCGTTTACGTTCAAATAGGTAGTCTAGGTATTTGAAAATTAAGGACACCGAGGCGACGGTCTGGTCAGTTTCCACGATCCAAGTAGTAAAGGCTTTCCAGTGAGATTGGTACTGACGTCGAGTAGAGAGAGTATATTGATTAATCAATTTATTGGTTACACTTTCACCATAGTGGGCTAACCATTTGGCCTTCTAAATATTCACAAGGCAAAGGTCAGCGAGGTCTTTAGGTTGCCAATTGTCTCTAAGTGGAAATACGAGATCGGGAGCGACACCGGTTTCTCGCACCAAGTCTTCAATTAGGAGTACCACACCTGAGCTGGACACAGGGGCGCGATCATCGAGACTACCTCCCGATTATCCCGTAGTTTGTGAATTACTTCACACATGAGTGGAGCATCTGGTGGTGGAAACAGATAAATGGAATTCCATTAATTTTGTTCCAGTCCGTCAGCAGTGCGTCTGGTCCTCCCGCCGGGGTTTGCACCCGGCGCATGAGAAAGAGAGGAAATCTGTGGTTCTCCTCAGAAGCGAATAAGTCCACTTGTGGACGGTATGGCTCTGCAATCATCCATTGAAAGATGGTTTGCTTGAGCACCCATTCTGCTTGTGTGCTCTTAATTGTAACGGGAAGAAATTGTACTTTCCCTTTTGGTATATGTTGTAAGGTTTGACTTAACTGTAAGACTTTTTCCCCTTCATTCACTCTTCCCTATATTTAAGGGGAATGTATCGTTTAAGAAGGGTTAAGTAACCCTTGTCTATGTAAAGAGGGAATTAGCCTAGATCAGGAGAACTAATATTCTCAAATCTATCTAAAATACTTTCAAGCCTAATTTATCCTTTCACCCCCTTTTGTTATTCCCTGTAAAAATCCTTCCTTTTCGAATTTAGAGTAATGCCCCCTTGTGTAGAAAGACCGCCAATTCCTACCCAAGCGACGCCACCCTTTGTGGTCACCCTCCCCTTTTTTGGCGGGATCCCTGGCACTGGCCCTCGGCCCCTCAGTGTCGTGACCCCAGGCCTACGAGAGAGACACCTACCTAACCCCCAGTCTCTGTCATCATTCCCCGGCCGCTTCTTCTCCGGACTTAGGCTTCCTTTCCCTCCATTCAGAGGTTC
Source organism: Paralithodes platypus (assembly GCA_032716605.1). Lineage (NCBI taxonomy): Eukaryota > Metazoa > Arthropoda > Malacostraca > Decapoda > Lithodidae > Paralithodes > Paralithodes platypus. The sequence goes on from CM064526.1 coordinate 15,087,459, forward strand.
GTAATTAAGGTTTATAGTGTTATAAGGTATTGCTTATTCAGTTAAGTAAGTACTAGGTGTGTAATGTAGGAGATATTACTGTGATTGACAAATTCGTGAACTCGAGCCTACCATCGGGTTGGTCGACAGGCACCCCTCACCTGCCAAGTGCCTACAACCATACAAATTCCCCCATTATCATTGTGTTCAGTAAAACTTAGTCTGTGCACCTTTGCTAAGTGTTTTTCTGATATTTTAAACTTTGTTATTCCAAATTAACGTCAAATTAACTTCATGTGTAATAATTTCAGTCAGAGGGACGCCATTTGATGGCCTTCCAATTCTTGTGTTTTTCCATAATTCCCGACCAAACTTAGGCTAGTCTATTTTGCTAGTTTGTCTTTCACCGTTTTACATAATCCTGAGGTAGTGCGAGAACACCAGTTAAGAGTAGAATTGAGGACGAAGTTGATTAAAATGCTTTTGAAGCTTGACCGCCATTTTAGGATTTAGACCATCTCGCATTTCGGAGAGACGACCAGGTTGAGTAAATTACTAATGTAGCAGTTGTATTGTATGTTTAGAACTTGTTCATTACTTTGAGTTTATAAAACCATGCATTTTGGTAAATATGGTTGTATTTTAACGTGTAAATCAGGAAAGGACATTCGTTGGAGATCGTGTCCTTGAGTTTTGTTTACCTTTCGTGTCTCCGACATTCCTAACTTAGGCCTATTCAGATAAGTATTTATAACTAACGTCTCCTAGGCCTGGTTATTGTTCATTTTAAATGTTTTTACTGGGTTATAGTGTAAAGAGTTACTTGGGTTCAACGTTATTTTAATACCACAAATTTTATTGATATATTTGAAGATAAATATTGAATCTATAGGCTATGCTCTAAAGATCATAAGAACATTTGTTTTAACCCTCGGCTAAACCTAATAAAAAAGTATGGTAGGCCTACTAAAATTTATTTTTCGTAACAAGGTTGTCAATACGGTACTTCCAGTTATAGACAGCTCTAAAGATCATATGAAAATGTGTTAAACCCTCGGAAAAACCTAATATAAAAGTATGCTACTAAAATTTAATTTTCGTAACAAGGTTGTCAATACGGTACTTTCCCGTTATCAATGTACAATCAAAGCTGAACATTGCAGAGTAAACACCGTTGACTTCATCGACTTTTCTTTCACCTTCGTATAATCGAGAGCCATTTTTTTTTTTTTTTTTTTTTTTACTAAGGGATTAGTACTCAACCAGCGGGGGTGTGGGGGCGGCAGCCCCCACCCATAATACTAGGTTAGGTTAGGTAACGTTGTTAGGTTAGGCTAATGTCTTTTCAAATCACTATCGGGGAACAACATCGATCGATAGGCCTTATGGGGAAAATAGGTTTTCCCGAGAATTCTAATTAATTACAAACACTATATATTGATGCAAATGAACAATTTTGTTTATAAAAAACACTCGGAAAATTTGTGGTATTAAAATAACATTTTTCCGTTACTTGTTATCTTGATTTAGAGGTCCTCATTTCCCAACCCCAGTACCGTCAAATTTCGGACCCCCATTGGGTCGGGTTTATTTCAGATGATTATTTGTTCTTACCTATTGTTACTTAACCCTTTCACGCACATATGACGCAGAGGTTGCCAGATTAGCAATAAGAAATAGAGTTCTCTCACTCTTATAATTACCTCTCCAAAATTAGTTTTCTGCCCACAGCTAACTCAAAGACAACTGCAGAGGTTGAAGTAACTAAACTAAAGGTTTCTAAATACCCCTGATGGTAACAAAGGCTTTAAAGTATCCCTCATAGGCTCAAAATCGCGTCATATGTCAGAGAGGGTTAAAGTTAACTTGTGAAAAGGCCGTTTAGGTATGGGTACTTGCTGAATTATTATGGTAGGTTATATGATTTTATATTTTTAATTAGGCTACCTAACTTTCACCTAATTGGAAGTACAGTAGGCTATTATTAATTATTGTGCATTTAGAGTGTATTATGAATATTGATTGCTATGATATAATTATGTTTGACATGGTCTAATGTACAGAGTTGCATTGCAAGGGATGGAACGCTGTAGTGAGATTCTGGGCAGCTGATTTCAGGGGATAAGTTACTAGAGTTACAGTAGAAATAACGTTAAGCTTTGTTTGAGCCTTGTATAGCACCCTCCGCATTGAGCAGTCCAACCTGTTAAGTTTGACCATGACAATTACCTTTGATTTATGCCATTATTGTATTGATTTGACTCCATAGATATGCTGTGTAATTATGTATTCCCAATTGTGTGTAGAGTACTGCTGAGTAACATATGTACCTGTACTTAATGAGAGGATCTTTGGATGCCTTAAGAGATTATTTCGGTAAAGTACTGTAATGTCATAATTTGATCTGTCATTGTATTTCTGTACTTATATTAGCTCATCTATTTTTATACGTTAATAGGAATCCATGTATTTTTATATGTTTATATTAGCCTATATTTTTATATGTATTTGTTTTAGTATTACTGTGTACCGTAATTAGGGTATTGATTAACCCCATTATTGACCCAACAAGTGCACATGGGGGTAATTGGAAACGTCCCCCTGTGCTGACGTATTTGAGGTGTTTCCGTCACTAAAATATTCATTGTGCCATTAATAGCATGGTATGGTATATGTCAACCGTGGGTTATGAATGTATTCGACTACCCAGGGAACCAGTTTGGGACGGAGTCGGTGTGATGCTGAATTGCTGATGGCGGAGAATCGGAGATTCACCCCTCCCATTGGCTGAGTGCAGGATGCTGAACTCGTGTACTGTACGAGGGTTCAAGGACCGCAGGAAGACGTATGAGTACCCCCTATACCCCAGGATACGGTAGGCCGAAGAAACCTACAGGCAAGCCTGGCCGATACCGGTATCTAGCGGAATTGGGATGTATAATACTGAGAGGAATGGGGTGGATACAGACAGCAATATTCGAGTCCTACTCCTAGGTTAAGAGACTGTCCCAGTACGGTAATGGATTGGTCCCAGGTTAATGGTATAGAGATAATTAGATACGGACCATATGGTACCAATGTTATAATAATAATAATAATAATAGTTCTTAAAGCTAGCGCATGCTAAGCTAGCTAAGGATAGCTCTATAAGGCCGATTAGGCATATTTCCATTGGGGTCCTGTACTACTACCCCATCCCTTTGCTCATGAGGGATGGTAACGACTCAGTGCTTGTGAAAAATCTTTAATGCGCCGAGGGTGGGCACGAACCCGGGCCTTCTGGGTGGAAGTCCGAGACGCTAGTCACTACACCAAGCGAGCCGCTTGGTGTTAAGAGTTGTAAACGGTAAAATGTTCCTTAAATATTAATATCAAGCTTAAGATTACTGCAATATGTTTGTATCTATCCTCCCGTACCTATTTGGATCTAAATGTGTTGTCAGGATGGTAAATCGGAGCTGTCAGTATTAAATTGGTCTAAGAGTAGTACCAGTAGCCTAACCGAGAGTTAAAGTCTTGTCAGCCAACATTGTAGGTGAAGTTCTTGATTGGTCTTTGCTAGCCTCCGATTTATCCTACTGTCCTAATGTACCTGAATAATGAGCATGAACCACGATTGCATAAAGAATAAGAAAACCATGGGGACGGCCAGTTCACCTGAAGGTGGGCGATCAAATAATTCGAATGAATTACCGTTCCCAAAATCATCCTTATGTGATATCTAGAAAGTAGAGAATATGCTAGGTCTCAGTGGGGTTTTTTGTGGTTCTTTGGTCTTATCATCGTGTCGGAGTTGCAGCCTTTCCCCTTCCTCGAAGGATGTTGGATGTGGGTCAACCAAACAGGGTTGTCCTCTCGTTAATTAGAATGCAATAACGGGTTTGTCGTCATCGCTTCCTTTCTATCCTTGAGTACCTATTTTCCACCTTCGCAGCTTAATCTACCTTTTTCTGTCTCTCTCTCTCTTGTTCGCAGCAGAAGAAGGGAAGTGAAAAAAAGAGAGACCCCCCCCCCCCCCCCCGTTACAGTGGTGTGCAGCGGTGGGATTTCTTTAGGAGTCCAGGGTTTGACATGCTCCTGTTCCGTTCAGGGCTCCTGAATTAATCCCGTACCCCCCGTAGAAGAGACTGTACAGTACTGGTTCTTACACTTTCGCTCGGGTGTTTAGAATCAGTGCGTTGCAGTTGTCATTTTTCACGCTACCAACCCGTGAAATAGTTACCACAAACAGTATTGGCCATGCTACCACATTTCAATATGGTTAGTGTAATATTTCAGGGAATCTTTAAGTGCAGCAGATACCAGCAAGAATCACAGTGACTGTGAAGGAACCGCAAAGTTGAGATAGCGGTGGTTAGTGTTTTCCGGTTATTAGTTATCTATCAATTATCCTTCTTTCCTGTCCAAGATGGAGAATCCTGATCCAGAACCAAGGCACGAGGTGCAAGACGTTTTAGTCAGGAGGAATGAGGAACGCCAAGAGGCTATGTCCGTCGTGAAAGAGGTCCTGGAACAGACCTCACTGACCATGGCCAGGAAGTTTAGAGACGTGGCTAATCGGAACCGCCGGAATGAAAAGGTCAATGTGGACGACATGGTATGGATCAGGAACGAGAATCCACTACCAGGGACTAGCCAAAAGTTGAACGCAAAGTGGGTTGGTCCCTTTAGGGTTACGGAAGTAGTCCGAGACGGGGCTGCGTATAAGCTAGTAAATCCCTATACGGGTGTGTTTATGAAAAGGGCCGCTGAGAAAGTGAAACCGTTCGTGGGTGAGGAGTATTGGCAGGTAGAGCAAGTTGAAATGCCGGTTGAGGAAGACTATCAACCTGAGATTTTAGCACCCAGAGCCCGTCAGCCGGCCCGGCGTTATATAGAATCTTGTTAGAGTGTACAGTAGAGTCCCTGTTGTGGTCGTCTTGTTGTGTACTCCCCTGTGGCCCCCGCATGGTTAATTAATCTTTCCGGTCAAACCCCCGTGCAGCGAAACTTTAAGAGACGTAGGTGCCTAGGTTATGTAGAACGTCATACAGGTGATTGGGACTAGGGTGGGCTGTTGGCTCTGAGTACCTTTATGGTTGACTGGGGTTATACACCTTTCATCCCGAGGCTCAGCCAACGCACAGAGTGTGAAGGGACTCCCACGATATGGGCGTCCACGCTGCTCTCTAGTCTGGTCTCCTGGGGTTTTCCAAGCAATAAAGGGGTGGAGAGAGGCTGTCTCTACGGGGACAAGATAGTGCCTGGTTGGCACTCTCCTGAAAAGGAGGGACACTTTATAGAGTGGTATAGTGATTTGTTGATGAAGGAAGGGACGCCCCACAGGCAGAGTACAGTACAGTAATGATGTGTCAGATTCTAAGACGTTGGGTATAGACTGCGAGCTCTGGGCATGGTAAGATGCCAAGCGGATCAGAAATTCTGCTGTAATAAGTTAAGGCTGGATTAATTGGTAACTGTATAATGTTTATGTTGATGAAAGAGTGAATGAGGTAAAAAGTCTTCAAAGAAAAGGTAGAGCTGTGTAACGGGAAGAAATTGTACTTTCCCTTTTGGTATATGTTGTAAGGTTTGACTTAACTGTAAGACTTTTTCCCCTTCATTCACTCTTCCCTATATTTAAGGGAAATGTATCATTTAAGAAGGGTTAAGTAACCCTTGTCTATGTAAAGAGGGAATTAGCCTAGATCAGGAGGAGAACTAATATTCTCAAATCTATCTAAAATACTTTCAAGCCTAATTTATCCTTTCACCCCCTTTTGTTATTCCCTGTAAAAATCCTTCCTTTTCGAATTTAGAGTAATGCCCCCTTGTGTAAAAAGACCGCCAATTCCTACCCAAGCGACGCCACCCTTTGTGGTCACCCTCCCCTTTTTTGGCGGGATCCCTGGCACTGGCCCTCGGCCCCTCACTGTCATGACCCCAGGCTTACGAGAGAGACACCTACCTAACCCCCAGTCTCTGTCATCATTCCCCGCTTCTTCTCCAGACTTAGGCTTCCTTTCCCTCCATTCAGAGGTTCGTAATTAAGGTTTATAGTGTTATAAGGTATTGCTTATTCAGTTAACCCGGGAGCTGCGGGGAGACTCTTAAGAGTTCCCCCGGCGCACTGCGGGGAGACTCTTAAGAGTCAGAGAAAAAAAAAATCAACTTTTGACATCGAAAAAAAAAAAAAAAATTATTATTTTTTTTGTTTTATTTATTTTTTTTTTGGCCCCTGGGCCATGCAAAATCTCAGTCCTCTACCTCCCCTCCTTCCCCACTTTCCTCCTCTCCTTCAGTTATCACCTATTTTCCCTGTTATTCCCTTATTCTGAGGTATATTTTCGTGCTAACATTAGAAATCCGATTGGAGGGTGTGGTCATCACTGATAGCAAGCGAGTGCAAGAGAGAGAGAGAGAGAGAGTATCGATCGACTGTGTCTCAGTGGCCTTGGGGGAAATTGGCGGGAAAGCAGATTGCCTCACCCATACATTATACAACTCGCGGGCTATATCTCCGATTTTGACCATCCAAACGCTGTTTTCACTCGTTTTATTGTTGTTTCAGGTTAATACCTTTATAATCAACCCATAATAGGCGCATATGGATAAGTATTAATGCTATTAATGGCACAATGAATATTTTAGTGACGGAAACACCTCAAATACGTCAGCACAGGGGGACGTTTCCAATTACCCCCATGCGCACTTCAGAGGTTAAGAAAGTACTAGGTGTGTAATGTAGGAGATATTACTGTGATTGACAAATTCGTGAACTCGAGCCTACCATCGGGTTGGTCGACAGCACCCCTCACCTGCCAAGTGCCTACAACCATACAAATTCCCCCATTATCATTGTGTTCAGTAAAACTTAGTCTGTGCACCTTTGCTAAGTGTTTTTCTGATATTTTAGACTTTGTTATTCCAAATTAACGTCAAATTAACTTCGTGTGTAATAATTTCAGTCAGAGGGACGCCATTTGATGGTCTTCCAATTCTTGTGTTTTTCCATAATTCCCAACCAAACTTAGGCTAGTCTATTTTGCTAGTTTGTCTTTCACCGTTTTACATAATCTTGAGGTAGTGCGAGAACACCAGTTAAGAGTAGAATTGAGGACGAAGTTGATTAATATGCTTTTGAAGCTTGACCGCCATTTTAGGATTTAGACCATCTCGCATTTCGGAGAGACGACCAGGTTGAGTAAATTACTAATGTAGCAGTTGTATTGTATGTTTAGAACTTGTTCATAACTTTGAGTTTATAAAACCATGCATTTTGGTAAATATGGTTGTATTTTAACGTGTAAATCAGGAAAGGACATTCGTTTGAGATCTTGTCCTTGAGTTTTGTTTACCTTTCGTGTCTCCGACGTTCCAAAGTTAGGCCTATTCAGATAAGTATTTATAACTAACGTCTCCTAGGCCTGGTTATTGTTCATTTTAAATGTTTTTACTGGGTTATAGTGTAAAGAGTTACTTGTTATCTTGATTTAGAGGTCCTCATTTCCCAACCCCAGTACCGTCAAATTTTGGACCCCCATTGGGTCGGGTTTATTTCAGATGATTATTTGTTCTTACCTATTGTTACTTAAAGTTAACTTGTGAAAAGGCCATTTAGGTATGGGTACTTGTTGAATTATTATGGTAGGTTATATGATTTTACATTTTTAATTAGGCTACCTAACTTTCACCTAATTGGAAGTACAGTAGGCTATTATTAATTATTGTGCATTTAGAGTGTATTATGAATATTGATTGCTATGATATAATTATGTTTGACATGGTCTAATGTACAGAGTTGCATTGCAAGGGATGGAACACTGTAGTGAGATTCTGGGCAGCTGATTTCAGGGGATAAGTTACTCGAGTTACAGTAGAAATAACGTTAAGCTTTGTTTGAGCCTTGTATAGCACCCTCCGCATTGAGCAGTCCAACCTGTTAAGTTTGACCATGACAATTACCTTTGATTTATGCCATTATTGTATTGATTTGACTCCATAGATATGCTGTGTAATTATGTATTTCCAATTGTGTGTAGAGTACTGCTGAGTAACATATGTACCTGTACTTAATGAGAGGATCTTTGGATGCCTTAAGAGATTATTTCGGTAAAGTACTGTAATGTCATAATTTGATCTGTCATTGTATTTCTGTACTTATATTAGCTCATCTATTTTTATACGTTAATAGGAATCCATGTATTTTTATATGTTTATATTAGCCTATATTTGTATATGTATTTGTTTTAGTATTACTGTGTACCGTAATTAGGATATTGATTAACCCCATTATTGACCCAACAAGTGCACATGGGGGTAATTGGAAACGTCCCCCTGTGCTGACGTATTTGAGGTGTTTCCGTCACTAAAATATTCATTGTGCCATTAATAGCATTAATACTTATCCATATGCGCCTATTATGGGTTGATTATAAAGGTATTAACCTGAAACAACAATAAAACGAGTGTAAACAGCGTTTGGATGGTCAAAATCGGAGATATAGCCCGCGAGTTGTATAATGTATGGGTGAGGCAAGCTGCTTTCCCGCAAATTTCCCCCAAGGCCACTGAGACACAGTCGATCGATACTCTCTCTCTCTCTCTTGCACTCGCTTGCCATCAGTGATAACACCCTGCTTGCAACTCGCTAATGTTAGCACGAAAATATACCTCAGAATAAGGGAATAACAGGGAAAATAGGTGATAACTGAAGGATAGGAGGAAAGTGGGGAAGGAGGCGAGGTAGAGGACTGAGATTTTGCATGGCCCAGGGGCCAAAATTTTTTTTTTTTTTTTTTTTTTTTTTTTTTTTTTTTTTTTTTCGATGTCAAAAGTTGATTTTTGTTTTCACTCACTCTTAAGAGTCTCCCCGCAGTCCGCCGGGGGAACTCTTAAGAGTCTCCCTGCAGTTCCCGGGTTAAGAGTTGGCTACGGTATATGTCAACCGTGGGTTAAGAATGTATTCGACTACCCAGGGAACCAGTTGTTAAGAATGTATTCGACTACCCAGGGAACCAGTTTGGGACGGAGTCGGTGTGATGCTGAATTGCTGATGGCGGAGAATCGGAGATTCACCCCTCCCATTGGCTGAGTGCAGGATGCTGAACTCGTGTACTGTACGAGGGTTCAAGGACCGCAGGAAGACGTAGGAGTACCCCCTATACCCCAGGATACGGTAGGCCGAAGAAACCTACAGGCAAGCCTGGCCGATACCGGTATCTAGCGGAATTGGGATGTATAATACTGAGAGGAATGGGGTGGATACAGACAGCAATATTCGAGTCCTACTCCTAGGTTAAGAGACTGTCCCAGTACGGTAATGGATTGGTCCCAGGTTAATGGTATAGAGATAATTAGATACGGACCATACGGTACCAATGTTATAATAATAATAATAATAATAGTTCTTAAAGCTAGCGCATGCTAAGCTAGCTAAGGATAGCTCAATAAGGCCGATTAGGCGTATTTCCATTGGGGTCCTGTACTACTATCCCATCCCTTTGCTCATGAGGGATGGTAACGACTCAGTGCTTGTGAAAAATCTTTAATGCGCCGAGCGTGGGCGCGAACCCGGGCCTTCTGAGTGGAAGTCCGAGACGCTAGTCACTACACCAAGCGAGCTGCTTGGTGTTAAGAGTTGTAAACGGTAAAATGTTCCTTAAATATTAATATCAAGCTTAAGATTACTGCAATATGTTTGTATCTATCCTCCCGTACCTATTTGGATCTAAATGTGTTGTCAGGATGGTAAATCGGAGCTGTCAGTATTAAATTGGTCTAAGAGTAGTACCAGTAGCCTAACCGAGAGTTAAAGTCTTGTCAGCCAACATTGTAGGTGAAGTTCTTGATTGGTCTTTGCTAGCCTCCGATTTATCCTACTGTCCTAATGTACCTGAATAATGAGCATGAATCACGATTGCATAAAGAATAAGAAAACCATGGGGACGGCCAGTTCACCTGAAGGTGGGCGATCAAATAATTCGAATGAATTACCGTTCCCAAAAACATCCTTATGTGATATCTAGAAAGTAGAGAATATGCTAGGTCTCAGTGGGTTTTTTTTGTGGTTCTTTGGTCTTATCATCGTGTCGGAGTTGTAGCCTTTCCCCTTCCTCGAAGGATGTTGGATGTGGGTCAACCAAACAGGGTTGTCCTCTCGTTAATTAGAATGCAATAACGGGTTTGTCGTCATCTCTTCCTTTCTATGCTTGAGTACCTATTTTCCACCTTCGCAGCTTAATCTATCTTTTTCTGTCTCTCTCTCTTGTTCGCAGCAGAAGAAGGGAAGTGAAAAAAGAGAGATCCCCCCCCCCCCGTTACAGTGGTGTGCAGCGGTGGGATTTCTTTAGGAGTCCAGGGTTTGACATGCTCCTGTTCCGTTCAGGGCTCCTGAATTAATCCCGTACCCCCCGTAGAAGAGACTGTACAGTACTGGTTCTTACACTTTCGCTCGGGTGTTTAGAATCAGTGCGTTGCAGTTGTCATTTTTCACGCTACCAACCCATGAAATAGTTACCACAAACAGTATTGGCCATGCTACCACATTTCAATATGGTTAGTGTAATATTTCAGGGAATCTTTAAGTGCAGCAGATACCAGCAAGAATCACAGTGACTGTGAAGGAACCGCAAAGTTGAGATAGCGGTGGTTAGTGTTTTCCGGTTATTAGTTATCTATCAATTATCTTTCTTTCCTGTCCAAGATGGAGAATCCTGATCCAGAACCAAGGCACGAGGTGCAAGACGTTTTAGTCAGGAGGAATGAGGAACGCCAAGAGGCTATGTCCGTCGTGAAAGAGGTCCTGGAACAGACCTCACTGACCATGGCCAGGAAGTTTAGAGACGTGGCTAATCGGAACCGCCGGAATGAAAAGGTCAATGTGGACGACATGGTATGGATCAGGAACGAGAATCCACTACCAGGGACTAGCCAAAAGTTGAACGCAAAGTGGGTGGGTCCCTTTAGGGTTACGGAAGTAGTCCGAGACGGGGCTGCGTATAAGCTAGTAAATCCCTATACGGGTGTGTTTATGAAAAGGGCCGCTGAGAAAGTGAAACCGTTCGTGGGTGAGGAGTATTGGCAGGTAGAGCAAGTTGAAATGCCGGTTGAGGAAGACTATCAACCTGAGATTTTAGCACCCAGAGCCCGTCAGCCGGCCCGGCGTTATATAGAATCTTGTTAGAGTGTACAGTAGAGTCCCTGTTGTGGTCGTCTTGTTGTGTACTCCCCTGTGGCCCCCGCATGGTTAATTAATCTTTCCGGTCAAACCCCCGTGCAGCGAAACTTTAAGAGACGTAGGTGCCTAGGTTATGTAGAACGTCATACAGGTGATTGGGACTAGGGTGGTGGCGTTCCCATCAGGATGTGCTGTTGGCTTTGAGTACCTTTATGGTTGACTGGGGTTATACTCCTTTCATCCCGAGGCTCAGCCAGCGCACAGAGTGTGAAGGGACTCCCACGATATGGGCGTCCACGCTGCTCTCTAGTCTGGTCTCCTGGGGTTTTCCAAGCAATAAAAGGGTGGAGAGAGGCTGTCTCTACGGGGTCAAGATAGTGCCTGGTTGGCACTCTCCTGAAAAGGAGGGACACTTTATAGAGTGGTATAGTGATTTGTTGATGAAGGAAGGGACGCCTCACAGGCAGAGTACAGTACAGTAATGATGTGTCAGATTCTAAGACGTTGGGTATAGACTGCGAGCTCTGGGCATGGTAAGATGCCAAGCGGATCAGAAATTCTGCTGTAATAAGTTAAGGCTGGATTAATTGGTAACTGTATAATGTTTATGTTGATGAAAGAGTGAATGAGGTAAAAAGTCTTCAAAGAAAAGGTAGAGCTGTGTAACGGGAAGAAATTGTACTTTCCCTTTTGGTATACAGTATGTTGTAAGGTTTGACTTAATTAACTGTAAGACTTTTTCCCCTACATTCACTCTTCCCTATATTTAAGGGAAATGTATCGTTTAAGAAGGGTTAAGTAACCCTTGTCTATGTAAAGAGGGAATTAGCCTAGATCAGGAGGAGAACTAATATTCTCAAATCTATCTAAAATACTTTCAAGCCTAATTTATCCTTTCACCCCCTTTTGTTATTCCCTGTAAAAATCCTTCCTTTTCGAATTTAGAGTAATGCCCCCTTGTGTAAAAAGACCGCCAATTCCTACCCAAGCGACGCCACCCTTTGTGGTCACCCTCCCCTTTTTTGGCGGGATCCCTGGCACTGGCCCTCGGCCCCTCACTGTCGTGACCCCAGGCCTACGAGAGAGACACCTACCTAACCCCCAGTCTCTGTCATCATTCCCCGCTTCTTCTCCAGATTTAGGCTTCCTTTCCCTCCATTCAGAGGTTCGTAATTAAGGTTTATAGTGTTATAAGGTATTGCTTATTCAGTTAAGTAAGTACTAGGTGTGTAATGTAGGAGATATTACTGTGATTGACAAATTCGTGAACTCGAGCCTACCATCGGGTTGGTCGACAGGCACCCCTCACCTGCCAAGTGCCTACAACCATACAAATTCCCCCATTATCATTGTGTTCAGTAAAACTTAGTCTGTGCACCTTTGCTAAGTGTTTTTCTGATATTTTAGACTTTGTTATTCCAAATTAACGTCAAATTAACTTTGTGTGTAATAATTTCAGTCAGAGGGACGCCATTTGATGGCCTTCCAATTCTTGTGTTTTTCCATAATTCCCGACCAAACTTAGGCTAGTCTATTTTGCTAGTTTGTCTTTCACCGTTTTACATAATCCTGAGGTAGTGCAAGAACACCAGTTAAGAGTAGAATTGAGGACGAAGTTGATTAATATGCTTTTGAAGCTTGACCGCCATTTTAGGATTTAGACCATCTCGCATTTCGGAGAGACGACCAGGTTGAGTAAATTACTAATGTAGCAGTTGTATTGTATGTTTAGAACTTGTTCATTACTTTGAGTTTATAAAACCATGCATTTTGGTAAATATGGTTGTATTCGTGTAAATCAGGAAAGGACTGAAATGCTGGGTGTGAAGGGAATTTCATGGTCTCCTGAAATATCCCCAGGCTACCTTTTAGGATCAACTTTTCCTGGTACCTGGCGCGGGGTACGAACCTCTGAAGGGAATTTAACCCCCCTAAAAACCCACAGGTTTTGAGATGCCTTGGGTGGGGTTCGAACCCTGGTTAGTGACCCAACCATCACCACCAGGCCCGCGCGCTAACCCACTGTACTACCACGGACGTACTAAAAGTATAGCAACCTTAGTCCGATTTTTAAGAACCAGGTGATAGTCTCGTGGTGTTATCACGTGATGAGTTTATTGGACTTACCATCTCCGACTACTTTACGCTATACCTGACGTCAACTCGGGTTAGTATTATTGTGGGTGCGGGACATTTTCGAGGGCATTACATTACATCCTTCTTTAACCTCTGAAGTGCGCATGGGGGTAATTGGAAACGTCCCCCTGTGCTGACGTATTTGAGGTGTTTCCGTCACTAAAATATTCATTGTGCCATTAATAGCATTAATATTTATCCATATGCGCCTATTATGGGTTGATTATAAAGGTATTAACCTGAAACAACAATAAAACGAGTGAAAACAGCGTTTGGATGGTCAAAATCGGAGATATAGCCCGCGAGTTGTATAATGTATGGGTGAGGCAATCTGCTTTCCCGCCAATTTCCCCCAAGGCCACTGAGACGCAGTCGATCGATACTCTCTCTCTCTCTCTTGCACTCGCTTGCTATCAGTGATGACCACACCCTCCAATCGGATTTCTAATGTTAGCACGAAAATATACCTCAGAATAAGGGAATAACAGGGAAAATAGGTGATAACTGAAGGAGAGGAGGAAAGTGGGGAAGGAGAGGTAGAGGACTGAGATTTTGCATGGCCCAGGGGCCAAAAAAAAAAAAAAATATAAAAAAATATTTTTTTTTCGATGTCAAAAGTTGATTTTTATTTTCTCTGACTCTTAAGAGTCTTCCCGCAGTGCGCCGGGGGAACTCTTAAGAGTCTCCCCGCAGCTCCCGGGTTAACTGGGCTAGTCCCTAACCTATTTTAAGGTCGTAAGGTATCGTAGCTGTATTACCTCAGCAATCTCAATATTGTTGGTATAGGGTTCGCGTGACGGGTGCTCCACGTAGCTACCTGGTCACGTTCCCTAGCTGCCACCAATGAAATGCTGGGTGTGAAGGGAATTTCATGGTCTCCTGAAATATCCCCAGCCTACCTTCACTTAGTAGGCTAGAACAACATTAGAACTTTACTAGCCCCTTGCATGCCATCTATTCTCTTACAACACATTCACAACCCTGCACCCAATGGTCGTCGGTGCGAGGCTAGCCACCCCGCCAGTAACTAACTTCTATTGCCATACTTCCAGATAAATGTGGCAGAGTTAGCAACCCAGTCTCCACCATATCCAGCAAACCCTACAATTAACAACCAGCCGAGTAAAACCAGCTAGCTAAGGCACCTTCGGTTTTGGTATTAAAGACACTCACATCTGTCTCATACACAGAGGGTTATTACAAACACTGGTGATATGGCAAGCCCCTAGCCACAGCCGCCGGACGACTATATCAGAGAGAGGGCGCCCAGCTCCCCCTTTTTGCCCACCCGAGGAGGGAGACCCCCACCCCCGCGGAGGTATACCTGGCCCCTGTTTTGACTTTCGAGTCATTGCCAGGTAGCACAGGAATTCTTCCTATCAATGAACTAACCATGAATGACTAACACCTTTACTAACCTCTATTAACTCACAATAAACCATTTACCTTTCTTGCATGCTCTGATCACTAAATTAGCACCTCAGCTATACCATAGAATGAAGATTGAACAATCTAGAGAGACGCTCCTATCACAGCTGTCCCCATCCTCCTCGCAAAGTAGATCCAGTCTCTCTCCCCTAAATACGTCCAGTATAGCCAAAATAGTACCTCTTACTAAGGCTCAGTTATATGAAAATATAAAGGCTTCCTATCGCCCTGTGCCACAACAGTAAATACCATCTTACCTAGTCCCCATATCTATTGAGAGCTCAATTAAGTCCATAAGACTCGAGATCCCTACTGTCTACAGGGTCCAGAACCGAGCCTATAAATCTAACTCCCGCCCCCAGTCAAATCAGTTGAAAGCTAGACACCAACCAGGGGTCACTACCCTGCAGTTAATTTCTAGCTCTGCCCTTGTGTTGTTCCGGAGTGAGATCCCAGAACCGGCAGACTCCGTGGCAGATTTGGATAGAAGGACCTGCCCACGTATTGAAGAACTTCACACATATGGCCCCCCTGGACGGCCGCGGAACCAGTCGTTAGCCCCCAACATCATGGACGCAAGATAACCAGGACCAGACCCATCAGATACTACCCAAGATTCCCTTTAGCAGTACTACATATTACTGTGCTGTTTTAGATTCACTAATTAATATTTCTACGAAGTGGCTAAGACCTTGCCCAGTGTAATTCATACTTAACCATTCCATTTGGGACGTACTAAGCGATCAGTGCTCTTTAATTAACAGGCGACCTTGACTCTCGTAATTATTTTATTCAGATATTAAAACTCTAGTGATATCTAACGTTCGCCCACTGATTTGCGTTCTATGTATTTCTGAGACAAGGATATAAAACTTAGATCAGTACCCCCTGAGGTTACTAGATTTCCCGTGCTCTAAAAATACGTGTGTCTAATCTAGTCTGTGAACTACTACTTGTGCACCAGAGCTACCAGTAATAAATCTAACAGTGAATATGAATCTATAAGTAACATTGATGGTCTTCGGTATATAAACCTGTGAAATCAAAGCCAGTGATCAGAAGATTAATACCTGAACGTTGGAAGAGGGAGACTAGGTTCCATCCAGATCCACTTATGCTAGTGTTGTTCAATTCTATTATATTGTCTTACACAAGTATTCTGCAGTGGTATATCAATAAACGTGATCATGTAACTTGCTACCATGTGTTTTTTTTGTGTTCTCTATTCCTCATATCTTGTATTGTGCATGCAGCCTTATATACCCAGTCAATTTAGAACTCACATTACCCAAGTTAAACCTGTAGAAAAACAGGGCATAACATTGGCGGCAGCGGTGGTTCTTGATTCGGATAAAAGGTTGCATTACACTGCAAGTTTGGAACAGTAGAAGCATGGCAACATCGCGAAATCTTCAGCCATTCGCACACATTCCCAAGTATGATATAAACACGTATGATATCACCAGTTACTTAGACATAATAAAGCCAGTGTACGATGTGGTACTTCATAATGACCACGAAAAAATCGCCTGGGCAATTTTGCATATTATACAGTTGGGAGAAGCCGTTTCCCAACTTGTTGATAAGCCTACCTTTCAAGAATTTATTCACCAAATGGTGACACAGGATACGCCAGAGAGTACCTGGAACCAGTTTCGATCCTTCGTGATCCGGACCTTAGATCCACTTTTGGGTTCCCCCGTCGCCCCCAAAATAATAAAAGTCGACGAGATCAAGTATGAAGGGGATATAAATGTGACCCTCATACAACTCTACAGATACGTGAGGACCACGTATAGCTATGAAGATTACGACCAACAAAATGAACTCTTATTCACCGCTTTGTTAAACATCCTCCCACCCCACATCACCGCCCATCTCGACCCGTATGGCTTATTCGAAGAACATATGCTCTCCATCAGAGAAGAATGCCTACGCAGTTCGATGAATCCCCTATCCAACCTTTTAGCCCCTATCCAAGACTCCGTGCACCCTTCCAAAATGACTTCCGGTGAAAGTCCAACCCCAGTGAACTCTTCCCCCACCAACCCTCCGCAGCCCCCCCCAACAAGCCCCGTATTCTAGCTATGCCTACCTATGTAGGCCTACCACAACATATTTTCCCCATGACCCCAGAAATGTTCAGCTATCCCCCCACCAACAAAATTTCCCTTGTGACAGTTTTCCGTCGGTACCTTGTGACAGTTTTCAGTCGGTAGTTCCCTTCCACCCCCACACAATTCACACCCCTAGAAAACTTCGAAACCCCACACTTGACTCACCCCCTCATGACAGACAAACCCACCAACCCCAGATAACCTCTAAGCAAACCGTCACTGCCACCGACACACCCCATCACTCTGATCCTCCCACACGCGCCGTTAATCCCCCCCTCACGCGTGACCCCCACCAAAGTGATTTCCCCCCCCTCATGTGTACCGAACACCTGCTCACCAGTCGGTCCCCCACCATCATGAGCCCAGCTAAACTTTCAACCTCCCCCTCTTCACCGTTACCCCACCCGCCCCAAATTCCCCCCCCAAAGATCCCGCTCGACGAAATACCACTCCCATCCCAATCCAACCACAAAACTTTTTCCACCTTGGCTAAACCCCAAAATACTCTCTCTCTCGCCCCAAACAACATAATCAACCTCTCAACTTCAACCACTCCTCTAAATGAAATGCTGGGTGTGAAGGGAATTTCATGGTCTCCTGAAATATCCCCAGGCTACCTTTTAGGATCAACTTATCCTGGTACCTGGCGCGGGGTACGAACCTCTGAAGGGAATTTAACCCCCCTAAAAACCCACAGGTTTTGAGATGCCTTGGGTGGGGTTCGAACCCTGGTTAGTGACCCAACCATCCCCACCAGGCCCGCGCGCTAACCCACTGTACTACCACGGACGTACTAAAAGTATAGCAACCTTTGTCCGATTTTTAAGAACCAGGTGATAGTCTCGTGGTGTTATCACGTGATGAGTTTATTGGACTTACCATCTCCGACTACTTTACGCTATACCTGACGTCAACTCGGGTTAGTATTATTGTGGGTGCGGGACATTTTCGAGGGCATTACATTACATCCTTCTTTAACCCCTCCAACCCGGATGGGCTCTTGAACGCCCATAACAACCTCGGCCCGCGCAACCCGGAAGGGCTCTTGAACGCCCATTGCTTGCATGCGTGCTTTCGAATGCCGCGCGTACATTTTCGGTATCGTGGGACGGTAGGTGGCGCCACCAGGCGTAAACTCCGCCACAGCAACAGTATCTACCCCGACGCCATCATGGACAGTACGCCAAATAGTGATTCCGCTGTGTCCGATACCGTGCTTCCTACGACGCCCTTGCTTGTTCGTCGCGCCTTACCCCGACGCCATCGCCTAAATGTGTTATCTCCCGGAGGTATTGAGACGACATTGAGACTTTATGAGCGAGCTGATGCCAAGCATAATGTTGATGATGAAGTCAGTGACGACTCCAGTAATTATAAGTCGAGTGATTATGGCCATGAGAGTGATAAAGAAGAGCAATTCCTGGGATTTGCGAGAGAACATGACAGTGATGAGAGTGATGAAGGTGATGTACCAGTTGTTGAGGAAGCTGGTTTACCTAAAGACAGTGAACTTGAGAGAGTGAGCGAGTGGGAGAGTTCAAGGTCACTCACCAAATTTCGCTTAAGTGACACGACGCCAAGCCCTTCCCCTGGTAAATCGCCTTTCAAGCTACATTTGTATAAGCAGAAAATACTTGAGAAGGCGGCCGCGGCAGCTAGGGAACAAGCAAAACTACTTGGTGAGGATGAGGCTGTGAGTGAGGGTCAGCGTGGTGACCCTTCTCGTCCGCCATTGTCTCCCTTATCTACCCACGCCACCCAAGATGACCCGGATGCCCCGCATTCTTCCCCACCACCCCCACCATTGCCAAGGGTTGAGGACCCCACACTTTCGGCCTATTTGCCTCCTAGGTCCCCCGACAGGAGACATACTGCTGCCGAAAAGGGGAAAGGTAGGAAATATACCAAGAAAATTAAGAAAAGTAAGAGAGTTTTGTTCGAGGCTCCCGCGGCGTCCACCCCGGCCGGCCCCAGCCATACGTCCCCGCAACTTTCCCCACGGTCCTCCCCACCTCTCCCGCCTTCAACATGTCTTCCTGAAGAAGTCTTTGAGCTCGCATCACCAATACCTGGCCCTAGTGACAGTGAAACATTGCTTTCTGTCACTCGTCGCAGGCCAAGGAGCCCGGGACCTCGGGGGGACACAGCCTCACCTGCCACTCCTTCCCCACCTCGCCCACCCGCACGCCGCCCACGCATCACTGGTTCCCCGCCAGATTATGTGGGGGCCACTGATGATGAAGGGCACCTCTCTGAAGACTCTGGCCATGATTACATAGGTCCACCGTCAGGGCAAGATGACCACTCTGACAATGACTATATGGACATCGACGACCCTCGACCCATCCGCTTGGCCCGGCGTCGTGCTGCCCGTCGTGCTGCCCACCGCCCTGGCCGCCGCCCTCGCCGCCCTAGGGCGCGCGCCTCCCGAGTTGGCCGTGGGCGTGCTGGGCCACCAGCTGGAGCTCCTCGTCAGCGTAGACAAGACCCATTCTACGTTTTTCAGTGGCAAGACGTAGTTGATGAGGATGCATACAACCCTGATGTGCCAGCTTTTGATGAGGTACTGGAGGGTTCAGGCGTTACCCCCAATTTTCCTGCAGGCCCCAATGCTCCACCACACGAACTGTTTGAGGCCTTCTTTGATGAGGAGGTGGTAGGCTATGTTGTCAAAGAGACAAATAAGCAGCACCAATTCCAGGTCCACTTTTTGGGAAAGGTGACCAAGGGCCACATGAGGCAGTGGACCCCAGTGACTCATAATGAGTTCATGGTGTTCCTGGCACTCACCATGCTAATGCCTCATGTCAAGAAGCATAGGTTGCCTGACTATTGGATCACCAATGATCTGATATCCACCCCTGCCTTCGGGAAATATATGTCTCGCGACCGGTACCTTGATATCCTCGCAGCGCTCCATCTTGTCACCAACCTTGACGTCCACCTCCCAGACAAGCTGTGGAAGATTAGGACGTTGTATGAGATGATGCGAGAACGCTTCACCTCCTACTTCAAGCCCTTCCGCAAGGTCGTCATTGACGAGTCTCTTGTGCTGTTCCGGGGAAAACTCAGCTTCCGGCAGTACATCCCCTCAAAAAGACATCGCTTTGGCATAAAATTCTTTGTGCTGTGCGACTGCCAAACTGGCTATGTCCTGGACTTCCTGGTCTACAGCGGGAAGGAAGGGGACTTGCTTGTGGACCCCCTCATTGGCTTTGGCGGAGCAGTGGTGCAAGCCATGATGGACCGCTACTTTCATAAGAATCACGTCCTCTACACGGACAATTATTACACGTCCCCCACTCTCTCACAGTACCTGCATGAGCGCAAGACGGGGACTGTAGGCACAGTACGAGGGAAAAGGAAGGGCATGCCACCTTTCCCTCCAAAGACCAAAAAAGGTGATGTGTTCAAGAAGAAGTCGGGGCCCATTCTGGCT
This sequence comes from Paralithodes platypus, assembly GCA_032716605.1. Classification (NCBI taxonomy): domain Eukaryota; kingdom Metazoa; phylum Arthropoda; class Malacostraca; order Decapoda; family Lithodidae; genus Paralithodes; species Paralithodes platypus. The sequence continues at coordinate 15,107,716 of CM064526.1, forward strand.
ATCCACTGGCACGACCAGCGGAAGGTCAACCTCCTGACCACCATCCACAAGGGGGAAATGGTGGAGACTGGCAAGGTGGATCGCCGCACCCAGGCCAGGGTGACCAAGCCCGATGCTGTCCTGGACTACAACATCAACATGAGGCTGGTGGACAAGTCCGACATGCAGATAGGCTTCATTGACTGCCTGCGTACCTCGTGCAGATGGTACAAAAAGTTCTTTCTGCATATGGTGGACATGTCAGTTCTGAATGCCTACAACATATACAAGCTTCGGAATGTGAACACACCCATGAAGTTCAATAGCCTGCGGAGGTTCCAAAAGCAGGTGTTGACGGAGCTCCTGGAGAAGTATGCTATGCCACAGAGGGCAGTGGCACATCCTGGGCCCGCCGTTATTGACCGCTTGCAGTCTGCTCAATACTTGACTAGGCACAGGCTTGGTTCCCTGCCTCAGAATGAATCCGGAAGAACACAGCAGAAGCGGTGCCATGTCTGCTACAACAGCAGGGTGAAGCCGAGGTCAGGTAAAAAGTCAACCCTGGAGTGTGTGGAGTGCAAGGTGGCACTCTGTGCTGTAGATTGCTTCTTTGATTACCACTCCAAGCTGGAGTTCTAATAATCATACTGAAATTGCCAAATAAAATGACAATATGTACACTATAATTATATATAGGCAAAAAGTGGAAGAAAACCAATGTATTGTAATACAAAAGTCATGTATTATGAGAACATTGATACAAATACAATTACACCATAATAATATGTGAAAGTGACACATATGTATATACCAAGTGACATTCATATGATTAGAACCTATAGAAATATAGAAATCAGTGAAAAAAGACACAATAAATTGTATATAAATCGTTTACAAATCATATAACTAAGTGAAAGTGACACAAGACCTAATATTTGATGGCCAAAGTATAATAAACACCTGTGATAACGAATAATCAGTGCCTAATACAACAATAACCTACCTCAATTACTAATAAAATGTACGGTATCGAGTGAAAATGAGCATTATCAGTGACAGTGACACTCTCTAAAGCATATTTGTCAAAGTGAAAGTGACACAAGACCTAATATTTGATGGCCAAACTATAATAAACACCTGTGATAACGAATAATCAGTGCCTAATACAACAATAACCTACCTCAATTACTAATAAAATGTACGGTATCGAGTGAAAATGAGCATTATCAGTGACAGTGACACTCTCTAAAGCATATTTGTCAAAGTGAAAGTGACACAAGACCTAATATTTGATGGCCAAAGTATAATAAACACCTGTGATAACGAATAATCAGTGCCTAATACAACAATAACCTACCTCAATTACTAATAAAATGTACGGTATCGAGTGAAAATGAGCATTATCAGTGACAGTGACACCCTCTAAAGCATATTTGTCAAAGTGAAAGTGACACAAGACCTAATATTTGATGGCCAAAGTATAATAAACACCTGTGATAACGAATAATCAGTGCCTAATACAACAATAACCTACCTCAATTACTAATAAAATGTACGGTATCGAGTGAAAATGAGCATTATCAGTGACAGTGACACTCTAAAGCATATTTGTCAAAGTGAAAGTGACACAAGACCTAATATTTGATGGCCAAAGTATAATAAACACCTGTGATAACGAATAATCAGTGCCTAATACAACAATAAGCTACCTCAATTACTAATAAAATGTACGGTATCGAGTGAAAATTAGCAATATCAGTGACAGTGATACCCTAATAAACATATTTTATATAATTGGCCTCAAAATAACTAGAAAATATCAAATAAACATCACATTCTCAATATCAAACACTAAAATCGTCTAAGGGAGATAAATACTTTGGCGCGGCGAGCGGCTAGGTGCGTCGTAGCCATGGCCGAGGCGACGCGTCCGAACGCGGGAAGAATTTGCCGCCGAAAAGCACTCGTCTTCCCGCGCTCACCATTATGCAACCAGAGGGGCTAGAGACCTCTACTCAACGCCATTCGACAGAGGAAGGTTTGTGGAACATTATTCTTTTTTATTTACAACATTACATGACATATTCATTGACTTACAGAGTAGTTAACATAGGCCAAAGATCGTCAAAACACCCGGTACCGGAGCACAGTCGCAAGCTATAGCCCCCGGGGCTGGAGGGTTAACTGGGCTAGTCCCTAGCCTATTTTAAGGTCGTAAGGTATCGTAGCTGTATTACCTCAGCAATCTCAATATTGTTGGTATAGGGTTCGCGTGACGGGTGCTCCACGTAGCTACCTGGTCACGATCCCACCGCTGCCACCAATGAAATGCTGGGTGTGAAGGGAATTCATGGTCTCCTGAAATATCCCCAGCCTACCTTCACTTAGTAGGCCAGAACAACATTAGAACTTTACTAGCCCCTTGCATGCCATCTATTCTCTTACAACACATTCACAACCCTGCACCCAATGGTCGTCGGTGCGAGGCTAGCCGCCCCGCCAGTAACTAACTTCTATTGCCATACTTCCAGATAAATGTGGCAGAGTTAGCAACCCAGTCTCCACCATATCCAGCAAACCCTACAATTAACAACCAGCCGAGTAAAACCAGCTAGCTAAGGCACCTTCGGTTTTGGTATTAAAGACACTCACATCTGTCTCATACACAGAGGGTTATTACAAACACTGGTGATATGGCAAGCCCCTAGCCACAGCCGCCGGACGACTATATCAGAGAGAGGGCGCCCAGCTCCCCCTTTTTGCCCACCCGAGGAGGGAGACCCCCACCCCCGCGGAGGTATACCTGGCCCCTGTTTTGACTTTCGAGTCATTGCCAGGTAGCACAGGAATTCTTCCTATCAATGAACTAACCATGAATGACTAACACCTTTACTAACCTCTATTAACTCACAATAAACCATTTACCTTTCTTGAATGCTCTGATCACTAAATTAGCACCTCAGCTATACCATAGAATGAAGATTGAACAATCTAGAGAGACGCTCCTATCACAGCTGTCCCCATCCTCCTCGCAAAGTAGATCCAGTCTCTCTCCCCTAAATACGTCCAGTATAGCCAAAATAGTACCTCTTACTAAGGCTCAGTTATATGAAAATATAAAGGCTTCCTATCGCCCTGTGCCACAACAGTAAATACCATCTTACCTAGTCCCCATATCTATTGAGAGCTCAATTAAGTCCATAAGACTCGAGATCCCTACTGTCTACAGGGTCCAGAACCGAGCCTATAAATCTAACTCCCGCCCCCAGTCAAATCAGTTGAAAGCTAGACACCAACCAGGGGTCACTACCCTACAGTTAATTTCTAGCTCTGCCCTTGTGTTGTTCCGGAGTGAGATCCCAGAACCGGCAGACTCCGTGGCAGATTTGGATAGAAGGACCTGCCCACGTATTGAAGAACTTCACACATATGGCCCCCCTGGACGGCCGCGGAACCAGTCGTTAGCCCCCAACATCATGGACGCAAGATAACCAGGACCAGACCCATCAGATACTACCCAAGATTCCCTTTAGCAGTACTACATATTACTGTGCTGTTTTAGATTCACTAATTAATATTTCTACGAAGTGGCTAAGACCTTGCCCAGTGTAATTCATACTTAACCATTCCATTTGGGACGTACTAAGCGATCAGTGCTCTTTAATTAACAGGCGACCTTGACTCTCGTAATTATTTTATTCAGATATTAAAACTCTAGTGATATCTAACGTTCGCCCACTGATTTGCGTTCTATGTATTTCTGAGACAAGGATACAAAACTTAGATCAGTACCCCCTGAGGTTACTAGATTTCCCGTGCTCTAAAAATACGTGTGTCTAATCTAGTCTGTGAACTACTACTTGTGCACCAGAGCTACCAGTAATAAATCTAACAGTGAATATGAATCTATAAGTAACATTGATGGTCTTCGGTATATAAACCTGTGAAATCAAAGCCAGTGATCAGAAGATTAATACCTGAACGTTGGAAGTGGGAGACTAGGTTCCATCCAGATCCACTTATGCTAGTGTTGTTCAATTCTATTATTTTTTTTTTTTTTTTTTTTTTTTAAGAGACAATGAACGGAGGAAGGAAAAACACAGATAAAACAAAAAGGTCCATGTGCCTAAAGGCATCCTCCATTCATAAAATGTTTGTAACAACTGGATTTAAACATTTGTTGATTGTAAGTTTGTGGAAAGCAATTCGAGGGAAGTGAATTCCAAAGAGTAGTAGCTCTGGGGATAAATGAATTCTGATAAGCAGAAGTTCTGCATTGTGGAGGAGAAAGTGTAAATTCATGGGCGCTCTCAGCTGCCCTAGTTCTACGGGGAAAGATGTGGAGAGGCGGCACAATTGAAGCAAGTTCCTCGGAACAATTGCTGTGAAAATATCTGTAGAATAATGCAAGGGATGCAACGTTTCTTCGTATGGCTAATGTAGGAAGGTCCTGTGTGATTGCAGGGTTATTGATTAATCTAATAGCTTTATTTTGAATTTTGTCCAACTGCCTCAATGCAACCACTCCACTTCCACCCCACAGAGGTGAACAGTAATCCATCTGAGAGCGCACATGACTTTTATATATTACGGCCAACTGCTCGTCAGTGAAGAATTCTCGAACTCTGTACAGGAGTCCCAGTTTTTTAGAGGCATTCTTAGCAATGCTTCTAACATAATGTGTCCAGATCAAGTTAGTAGTTAATGTTACACCGAGAATGTCAATACTAGGGGAAGTGGGAATATTTACATCATTAAAAAATATATGGGAGTCAGTGAGATTCTGTCGTTTAGAAAATTGAATGTACTTGGTTTTCTGTGCATTAAAGGAAACTAGATTCTCTTGTCCCCATTCATTAATTCTAGAAAGGTCCTGGTTCAGAGAAATTGCAGTGTTTATTTTGAATTTATAAGATCGGGTTGGGTGAAAGAATTGGTAAATGTGAAGGAACTGTGGAGTGTTGAGTCATCTGCGTAGGAATGTATTGGATTATGAGTGGTAGATATGAGATCATTGATATGAATGAGGAACAGAGTTGGGGCCAAAACTGATCCCTGGGGAACACCAGCATTTTATTGAGTGAAATTGAGAATAAAGGCCATCTACCATTACACGTATTTTTCTGTTATGAAGATAAGAAGAAATTAGTGGAACTAATGATGCAAGGCCGTAGTGTGACATCTTCGACAATAAGGATTGATGCCAGACTCTATCAAATGCCTTTGATATATCCAGTGCTATTGTATGTGTTTCACCATGTTGGTCTGTAGCTAGGTTGATTTGATGCGTAAGAAGGCAAAGAATGTCTGCAGTTGATCGACATCGTCTAAAACCATATTGCCTATCACTGATTAATTTATTATTCTCCAGATGCTTAATTATGTGATTAAATAATTTCAAAAACTTTGCCAAGAGTGGAAGTTATAGCTATTGGTCTGTAGTTTGATGGATCTGAAGAGGCACCTTTTTAGGAACTGGATGGATGTTTGCTGCTTTCCAGGGTACTGGGAAGCATGAGGTATGAGTACACAGACGGAAAAATTTTGCCAATACAGGAGCGAGCACCAAGGAGCAATTCTTAACCTCTGAAGTGCGCATGGGGGTAATTGGAAACGTCCCCCTGTGCTGACGTATTTGAGGTGTTTCCGTCACTAAAATATTCATTGTGCCATTAATAGCATTAATACTTATCCATATGCGCCTATTATGGGTTGATTATAAAGGTATTAACCTGAAACAACAATAAACGAGTGAAAACAGCGTTTGGATGGTCAAAATCGGAGATATAGCCCGCGAGTTGTATAATGTATGGGTGAGGCAATCTGCTTTCCCGCCAATTTCCCCCAAGGCCACTGAGACACAGTCGATCGATACTCTCTCTCTCTCTCTTGCACTCGCTTGCTATCAGTGATGACCACACCCTCCAATCGGATTTCTAATGTTAGCACGAAAATATACCTCAGAATAAGGGAATAACAGGGAAAATAGGTGATAACTGAAGGAGAGGAGGAAAGTGGGGAAGGAGGGGAGGTAGAGGACTGAGATTTTGCATGGCCCAGGGGCCAAAAAAAAAAAAAAAATAAAAAAAAAAAAAAAAAAAAAATTCGATGTCAAAAGTTGATTTTTTTTTTCTCTGACTCTTAAGAGTCTCCCCGCAGTGCGCCGGGGGAACTCTTAAGAGTCTCCCCGCAGCTCCCGGGTTAAGTACTATTGGAGGAATTTCATCTGGACCAGGAGCCTTATCTACTGAGAGATTCTGCAAAATAGTTTTGACATGTCTGGTGTGGATCTTAAGTGAGGGAATTTCAGGTGAATTAAAATTAAGTACAGGGACATCTTGATTTATTTCATCTAAGGTTGAGTTGGTGGAGAAAATATCTGCAAGAAGGTTAGCTTTACCTCGTGGGTCACTTACAAGATTGCCAGTCGGAGATTTTAATGGTGGAATGGATGAAGCAGTAGTGAAGTTGGATTTGAATGAGTTAAGAGTAGACCAAAATATTTTGTTATCATTTGGATTATTTAGAAGTTTATTTGCCTGCTTATGGAGAAAGTTTGATTTAGTTAGGTTTAATACAGTTTTGGCATGATTTCTGATGTTTCTAAAGTAATTAAAGGCTTCATGTGTTTTTGATCTTGTGTATGCATTGTAGGCTATTGCTTTTTGTTCAGTTACTCTAGCACAATTATGGTCAAACCATTTAGGTGAATTAGATCTTTTACTGTACTTTTGATGAGGAATAAAAGTTTCCATTCCAATTTTTACAAAATCTTGTATGTGGCTCAAGGTGGAGTGTGCATCATTAGAAAAGAAAGAGGTCCAGGGAATATCAATAAAGAAACCTTGAAGACCCTCCCAGTCTGCCCTATCGTAATGCCATTTAGTCACCAAAACAGGTTCAGAGTGGGAATTATATTGTCTTACACAAGTATTCTGCAGTGGTATATCAATAAACGTGATCATGTAACTTGCTACCATGTGTTTCTTTGTGTTCTCTATTCCTCATATCTTGTATTGTGCATGCAGCCTTATATACCCAGTCAATTTAGAACTCACATTACCCAAGTTAAACCTGTAGAAAAACAGGGCATAACATTGGCGGCAGCGGTGGTTCTTGATTCGGATAAAAGGTTGCATTACACTGCAAGTTTGGAACAGTAGAAGCATGGCAACATCGCGAAATCTTCAGCCATTCGCACACATTCCCAAGTATGATATAAACACGTATGATATCACCAGTTACTTAGACATAATAAAGCCAGTGTACGATGTGGTACTTCATAATGACCACGAAAAAATCGCCTGGGCAATTTTGCATATTATACAGTTGGGAGAAGCCGTTTCCCAACTTGTTGATAAGCCTACCTTTCAAGAATTTATTCACCAAATGGTGACACAGGATACGCCAGAGAGTACCTGGAACCAGTTTCGATCCTTTGTGATCCGGACCTTGGATCCACTTTTGGGTTCCCCCGTCGCCCCCAAAATAATAAAAGTCGACGAGATCAAGTATGAAGGGGATATAAATGTGACCCTCATACAACTCTACAGATACGTGAGGACCACGTATAGCTATGAAGATTACGACCAACAAAATGAACTCTTATTCACCGCTTTGTTAAACATCCTCCCACCCCACATCACCGCCCATCTCGACCCGTATGGCTTATTCGAAGAACATATGCTCTCCATCAGAGAAGAATGCCTACGCAGTTCGATGAATCCCCTATCCAACCTTTTAGCCCCTATCCAAGACTCCGTGCACCCTTCCAAAATGACTTCCGGTGAAAGTCCAACCCCAGTGAACTCTTCCCCCACCAACCCTCCGCAGCCCGCCCCAACAAGCCCCGTATTCTAGCTATGCCTACCTATGTAGGCCTACCACAACATATTTTCCCCATGACCCCAGAAATGTTCAGCTATCCCCCCACCAACAAAATTTCCCTTGTGACAGTTTTCCGTCGGTACCTTGTGACAGTTTTCAGTCGGTAGCTCCCTTCCACCCCCACACAATTCACACCCCTAGAAAACTTCGAAACCCCACACTTGACTCACCCCCTCATGACAGACAAACCCACCAACCCCAGATAACCTCTAAGCAAACCGTCACTGCCACCGACACACCCCATCACTCTGATCCTCCCACACGCGCCGTTAATCCCCCCCTCACGCGTGACCCCCACCAAAGTGATTTCCCCCCCCTCATGTGTACCGAACACCTGCTCACCAGTCGGTCCCCCACCATCATGAGCCCAGCTAAACTTTCAACCTCCCCCTCTTCACCGTTACCCCACCCGCCCCAAATTCCCCCCCCAAAGATCCCGCTCGACGAAATACCACTCCCATCCCAATCCGACCACCAAACTTTTTCCACCTTGTGTAAACCCCAAAATACTCTCTCTCGCCCCAAACAACATAATCAACCTCTCAACTTCAACCACTCCTCTAAATCCCACCGCTGCCACCAATGAAATGCTGGGTGTGAAGGGAATTTCATGGTCTCCTGAAATATCCCCAGGCTACCTTTTAGGATCAACTTTTCCTGGTACCTGGCGCGGGGTACGAACCTCTGAAGGGAATTTAACCCCCCTAAAAACCCACAGGTTTTGAGATGCCTTGGGTGGGGTTCGAACCCTGGTTAGTGACCCAACCATCACCACCAGGCCCGCGTGCTAACCCACTGTACTACCACGGACGTACTAAAAGTATAGCAACCTTAGTCCGATTTTTAAGAACCAGGTGATAGTCTTGTGGTGTTATCACGTGATGAGTTTATTGGACTTACCATCTCCGACTACTTTACGCTATACCTGACGTCAACTCGGGTTAGTATTATTGTGGGTGCGGGACATTTTCGAGGGCATTACATTACATCCTTCTTTAACTGGGCTAGTCCCTAGCCTATTTTAAGGTCGTAAGGTATCGTAGCTGTATTACCTCAGCAATCTCAATATTGTTGGTATAGGGTTCGCGTGACGGGTGCTCCACGTAGCTACCTGGTCACGATCCCACCGCTGCCACCAATGAAATGCTGGGTGTGAAGGGAATTCATGGTCTCCTGAAATATCCCCAGCCTACCTTCACTTAGTAGGCCAGAACAACATTAGAACTTTACTAGCCCCTTGCATGCCATCTATTCTCTTACAACACATTCACAACCCTGCACCCAATGGTCGTCGGTGCGAGGCTAGCCTCGTAACTAACTTCTATTGCCATACTTCCAGATAAATGTGGCAGAGTTAGCAACCCAGTCTCCACCATATCCAGCAAACCCTACAATTAACAACCAGCCGAGTAAAACCAGCTAGCTAAGGCACCTTCGGTTTTGGTATTAAAGACACTCACATCTGTCTCATACACAGAGGGTTATTACAAACACTGGTGATATGGCAAGCCCCTAGCCACAGCCGCCGGACGACTATATCAGAGAGAGGGCGCCCAGCTCCCCCTTTTTGCCCACCCGAGGAGGGAGACCCCCACCCCCGCGGAGGTATACCTGGCCCCTGTTTTGACTTTCGAGTCATTGCCAGGTAGCACAGGAATTCTTCCTATCAATGAACTAACCATGAATGACTAACACCTTTACTCTATTAACTCACAATAAACCATTTACCTTTCTTGCATGCTCTGATCACTAAATTAGCACCTCAGCTATACCATAGAATGAAGATTGAACAATCTAGAGAGACGCTCCTATCACAGCTGTCCCCATCCTCCTCGCAAAGTAGATCCAGTCTCTCTCCCCTAAATACGTCCAGTATAGCCAAAATAGTACCTCTTACTAAGGCTCAGTTATATGAAAATATAAAGGCTTCCTATCGCCCTGTGCCACAACAGTAAATACCATCTTACCTAGTCCCCATATCTATTGAGAGCTCAATTAAGTCCATAAGACTCGAGATCCCTACTGTCTACAGGGTCCAGAACCGAGCCTATAAATCTAACTCCCGCCCCCAGTCAAATCAGTTGAAAGCTAGACACCAACCAGGGGTCACTACCCTGCAGTTAATTTCTAGCTCTGCCCTTGTGTTGTTCCGGAGTGAGATCCCAGAACCGGCAGACTCCGTGGCAGATTTGGATAGAAGGACCTGCCCACGTATTGAAGAACTTCACACATATGGCCCCCCTGGACGGCCGCGGAACCAGTCGTTAGCCCCCAACATCATGGACGCAAGATAACCAGGACCAGACCCATCAGATACTACCCAAGATTCCCTTTAGCAGTACTACATATTACTGTGCTGTTTTAGATTCACTAATTAATATTTCTACGAAGTGGCTAAGACCTTGCCCAGTGTAATTCATACTTAACCATTCCATTTGGGACGTACTAAGCGATCAGTGCTCTTTAATTAACAGGCGACCTTGACTCTCGTAATTATTTTATTCAGATATTAAAACTCTAGTGATATCTAACGTTCGCCCACTGATTTGCGTTCTATGTATTTCTGAGACAAGGATATAAAACTTAGATCAGTACCCCCTGAGGTTACTAGATTTCCCGTGCTCTAAAAATACGTGTGTCTAATCTAGTCTGTGAACTACTACTTGTGCACAAGAGCTACCAGTAATAAATCTAACAGTGAATATGAATCTATAAGTAACATTGATGGTCTTCGGTATATAAACCTGTGAAATCAAAGCCAGTGATCAGAAGATTAATACCTGAACGTTGGAAGTGGGAGACTAGGTTCCATCCAGATCCACTTATGCTAGTGTTGTTCAATTCTATTATATTGTCTTACACAAGTATTCTGCAGTGGTATATCAATAAACGTGATCATGTAACTTGCTACCATGTGTTTCTTTGTGTTCTCTATTCCTCATATCTTGTATTGTGCATGCAGCCTTATATACCCAGTCAATTTAGAACTCACATTACCCAAGTTAAACCTGTAGAAAAACAGGGCATAACAAGGACATTCATTTGAGATCGTGTCCTTGAGTTTTGTTTACCTTTCGTGTCTCCGACGTTCCAAAGTTAGGCCTATTCAGATAAGTATTTATAACTAACGTCTCCTAGGCCTGGTTATTGTTCATTTTAAATGTTTTTACTGGGTTATAGTGTAAAGAGTTACTTGTTATCTTGATTTAGAGGTCCTCATTTCCCAACCCCAGTACCGTCAAATTTCGGACCCCCATTGGGTCGGGTTTATTTCAGATGATTATTTGTTCTTACCTATTGTTACTTAAAGTTAACTTGTGAAAAGGCCATTTAGGTATGGGTACTTGCTGAATTATTATGGTAGGTTATATGATTTTACATTTTTAATTAGGCTACCTAACTTTCACCTAATTGGAAGTACAGTAGGCTATTATTAATTATTGTGCATTTAGAGTGTATTATGAATATTGATTACTATGATAAAATTATGTTTGACATGGTCTAATGTACAGAGTTGCATTGCAAGGGATGGAACGCTGTAGTGAGATTCTGGGCAGCTGATTTCAGGGGATAAGTTACTCGAGTTACAGTAGAAATAACGTTAAGCTTTGTTTGAGCCTTGTATAGCACCCTCCGCATTGAGCAGTCCAACCTGTTAAATTTGACCATGACAATTACCTTTGATTTATGCCATTATTGTATTGATTTGACTCCATAGATATGCTGTGTAATTATGTATTCCCAATTGTGTGTAGAGTACTGCTGAGTAACATATGTACCTGTACTTAATGAGAGGATCTTTGGATGCCTTAAGAGATTATTTCGGTAAAGTACTGTAATGTCATAATTTGATCTGTCATTGTTATTTCTGTACTTATATTAGCTCATCTATTTTTATACGTTAATAGGAATCCATGTATTTTTATATGTTTATATTAGCCTATATTTTTATATGTATTTGTTTTAGTATTACTGTGTACCGTAATTAGGATATTGATTAACCCCATTATTAAGAGTTAGCTATATGTCAACCGTGGGTTAAGAATGTATTCGACTACCCAGGGAACCAGTTTGGGACGGAGTCGGTGTGATGCTGAATTGCTGATGGCGGAGAATCGGAGATTCACCCCTCCCATTGGCTGAGTGCAGGATGCTGAACTCGTGTACTGTACGAGGGTTCAAGGACCGCAGGAAGACGTATGAGTACCCCCTATACCCCAGGATACGGTAGGCCGAAGAAACCTACAGGCAAGCCTGGCCGATACCGGTATCTAGCGGAATTGGGATGTATAATACTGAGAGGAATGGGGTGGATACAGACAGCAATATTCGAGTCCTACTCCTAGGTTAAGAGACTGTCCCAGTACGGTAATGGATTGGTCCCAGGTTAATGGTATAGAGATAATTAGATACGGACCATACGGTACCAATGTTATAATAATAATAATAATAATAGTTCTTAAAGCTAGCGCATGCTAAGCTAGCTAAGGATAGCTCAATAAGGCCGATTAGGCGTATTTCCATTGGGGTCCTGTACTACTACCCCCTCCCTTTGCTCATGAGGGATGGTAACGACTCAGTGCTTGTGAAAAATCTTTAATGCGCCGAGCGTGGGCGGGCGCGAACCCGGGCCTTCTGGGTGGAAGTCCGAGACGCTAGTCACTACACCAAGCGAGCTGCTTGGTGTTAAGAGTTGTAAACGGTAAAATGTTCCTTAAATATTAATATCAAGCTTAAGATTACTGCAATATGTTTGTATCTATCCTCCCGTACCTATTTGGATCTAAATGTGTTTGTCAGGATGGTAAATCGGAGCTGTCAGTATTAAATTGGTCTAAGAGTAGTACCAGTAGCCTAACCGAGAGTTAAAGTCTTGTCAGCCAACATTGTAGGTGAAGTTCTTGATTGGTCTTTGCTAGCCTCCGATTTATCCTACTGTCCTAATGTACCTGAATAATGAGCATGAATCACGATTGCATAAAGAATAAGAAAACCATGGGGACGGCCAGTTCACCTGAAGGTGGGCGATCAAATAATTCGAATGAATTACCGTTCCCAAAAACATCCTTATGTGATATCTAGAAGTAGAGAATATGCTAGGTCTCAGTGTTTTTTTTTGTGGTTCTTTGGTCTTATCATCGTGTCGGAGTTGCAGCCTTTCCCCTTCCTCGAAGGATGTTGGATGTGGGTCAACCAAACAGGGTTGTCCTCTCGTTAATTTTTTAATCTTTTTCTGTCTCTCTCTCTTGTTCGCAGCAGAAGAAGGGAAGTGAAAAAAAGAGAGATCCCCCCCCCCCCCCCCCGTTACAGTGGTGTGCAGCGGTGGGATTTCTTTAGGAGTCCAGGGTTTGACATGCTCCTGTTCCGTTCAGGGCTCCTGAATTAATCCCGTACCCCCCGTAGAAGAGACTGTACAGTACTGGTTCTTACACTTTCGCTCGGGTGTTTAGAATCAGTGCGTTGCAGTTGTCATTTTTCACGCTACCAACCCGTGAAATAGTTACCACAAACAGTATTGGTCATGCTACCACATTTCAATATGGTTAGTGTAATATTTCAGGGAATCTTTAAGTGCAGCAGATACCAGCAAGAATCACAGTGACTGTGAAGGAACCGCAAAGTTGAGATAGCGGTGGTTAGTGTTTTCCGGTTATTAGTTATCTATCAATTATCTTTCTTTCCTGTCCAAGATGGAGAATCCTGATCCAGAACCAAGGCACGAGGTGCAAGACGTTTAGTCAGGAGGAATGAGGAACGCCAAGAGGCTATGTCCGTCGTGAAAGAGGTCCTGGAACAGACCTCACGGACCATGGCCAGGAAGTTTAGAGATGTGGCTAATCGGAACCGCCGGAAATGAAAAGGTCAATGTGGACGACATGGTATGGATCAGGAACGAGAATCCACTACCAGGGACTAGCCAAAAGTTGAACGCAAAGTGGGTGGGTCCCTTTAGGGTTACGGAAGTAGTCCGAGACGGGGCTGCGTATAAGCTAGTAAATCCCTATACGGGTGTGTTTATGAAAAGGGCCGCTGAGAAAGTGAAACCGTTCGTGGGTGAGGAGTATTGGCAGGTAGAGCAAGTTGAAATGCCGGTTGAGGAAGACTATCAACCTGAGATTTTAGCACCCAGAGCCCGTCAGCCGGCCCGGCGTTATATAGAATCTTGTTAGAGTGTACAGTAGAGTCCCTGTTGTGGTCGTCTTGTTGTGTACTCCCCTGTGGCCCCCGCATGGTTAATTAATCTTTCCGGTCAAACCCCCGTGCAGCGAAACTTTAAGAGACGTAGGTGCCTAGGTTATGTAGAACGTCATACAGGTGATTGGGACTAGGGTGGTGGCTCTGAGTACCTTTATGGTTGACTGGGGTTATACTCCTTTCATCCCGAGGCTCAGCCAGCGCACAGTGTGAAGGGACTCCCACGATATGGGCGTCCACGTTGCTCTCTAGTCTGGTCTCCTGGGGTTTTCCAAGCAATAAAGGGGTGGAGAGAGGCTGTCTCTACGGGGACAAGATAGTGCCTGGTTGGCACTCTCCTGAAAAGGAGGGACACTTTATAGAGTGGTATAGTGATTTGTTGATGAAGGAAGGGACGCCTCACAGGCAGAGTACAGTACAGTAATGATGTGTCAGATTCTAAGACGTTGGGTATAGACTGCGAGCTCTGGGCATGGTAAGATGCCAAGCGGATCAGAAATTCTGCTGTAATAAGTTAAGGCTGGATTAATTGGTAACTGTATAATGTTTATGTTGATGAAAGAGTGAATGAGGTAAAAAGTCTTCAAAGAAAAGGTAGAGCTGTGTAACGGGAAGAAATTGTACTTTCCCTTTTGGTATATGTTGTAAGGTTTGTCAAAACTGTAATACTTTTTCTCCCTCATTCACTCTTCCCTATATTTAAGGGAAATGTATAATTTAAGAAGGGTTAAGTAACCCTTGTCTATGTAAAGAGGGAATTAGCCTAGATCAGGAGAACTAATATTCTCAAATCTATCTAAAATACTTTCAAGCCTAATTATCCTTTCACCCCCTTTTGTTATTCCCTGTAAAAATCCTTCCTTTTCGAATTTAGAGTAATGCCCCCTTGTGTAAAAAGACCGCCAATTCCTACCCAAGCGACGCCACCCTTTGTGGTCACCCTCCCCTTTTTTGGCGGGATCCCTGGCACTGGCCCTCGGGCCCTCACTGTCGTGACCCCTGGCCTACGAGAGAGACACCTACCTAACCCCCAGTCTCTGTCATCATTCCCCGCTTCTTCTCCAGACTTAGGCTTCCTTTCCCTCCATTCAGAGGTTCGTAATTAAGGTTTATAGTGTTATAAGGTATTGCTTATTCAGTTAAGTAATTACTAGGTGTGTAATGTAGGAGATATTACGTGTGATTGACAAATTCGTGAACTCGAGCCTACCATCGGGTTGGTCGACAGGCACCCTCACCTGCCAAGTGCCTACCCCCATACAAATTCCCCCATTATCATTGTGTTCAGTAAAACTTAGCCTGTGCACCTTTGCTAAGTGTTTTTCTGATATTTTAGACTTTGTTATTCCAAATTAACGTCAAATTAACTTCGTGTGTAATAATTTCAGTCAGAAGGGACGCCATTTGATGGCCTTCCAATTCTTGTGTTTTTCCATAATTCCCGACCAAACTTACCGCTAGTCTATTTTGCTAGTTTGTCTTTCACCGTTTTACATAATCCTGAAGTAGTGCGAGAACACCAGTTAAGAGTAGAATTGAGGACGAAGTTGATTAATATGCTTTTGAAGCTTGACCGCCATTTTAGGATTTAGACCATCTCGCATTTCGGAGAGACGACCAGGTTTGAGTACAATTTACTAATGTAGCAGTTGTATTGTATGTTTAGAACTTGTTCATTACTTTGAGTTTATAAAACCAATGCATTTGTGGTAAATATGGTTGTATTTTAACGTGTAAATCAGGAAAGTGAACATTCGTTTGAGATCGTGTGTCTCGTGAGTTTTGTTTACCTTGCGGGTCTCCGACGTTTCCAAAGTTAGGCCTATTCAGATAAGTATTTCTATAACTAATGTCTCCTAGGCCTGGTTATTGTTCATTTTACAAATGTTTTTACTGGGTGTTATAGTGGAAAGAGTTACTTGTTATCCGTGATTTAGAGGTCCTCATTGCCCAACCCCAGTAACCGTCAAAATTTTGGACCCCCATTGGGTCGGGTTTATTTCAGATGATTATTTGTTCTTACCTATTGTTACTACTTAAATGTTAACTTGTGAAAAGGCCATTTTAGGTATGGGTACTTGCTGAATTATTATGGTAGGTTTATATGAGTGTACAGTTTTAATTAGGCTACCATAACTTTCACCTAATTGGAAGTACCTAGGCTATTATTTAATTATTGTGCATTTAGAGTGTATTATGAATATTAATTGCTATTATAAAATTATTGTTTTGACATGGTCCAATGTACAGGAGTTGCATTGGCAAGAGATGGAACGCTGTAGGTTAGATTCTGGGGCATCTGATTTCAGGGGATAAGTTACTCTAGTTACAGTAGAAATAACGTTAAGCTTTGTTGTGAGCCTTGTATAGGCACCCTCCGCATTGAGCAGTCCATACCTGTTTCAGTTTGCCCATGACAATTACCTTTGATTTATGCCATTATTGTATTGATTTGACTCCATAGATATTCTGTGTTATTATGTATTCCCCAATTGTGTGTAGAGTACTGCTGAGTCAACCTATGTACCTGTACTTAATTGAGAGGATCGTTTGGATGCCTTAAGAGATTATTGTCGGTAAAGTACTGTAATGTCATAATTTGATCTGTCATTGTATTTCTGTAACTTATATTAGCTCATCTATTTTTTATACGTTAATAGTAATCCGATCCATGTATTATTTTTATAATGTTTATATTAGCCTCTATGTTTATATGTATTTGTTTTAGTATTACTGTGTACCGTAATTAGGATATTGACTGGTAACCCCATTATTAAGAGTTTACTATATGTCAAACGTGGGTTAAGAATGTATTCGACTACCCAGGGAACCAGTTTTGGACGGAGTCGGTGTGATGCTGAATTGCTGATGGGCGAGAATCGGAGATTCACCCCTCCGCATTGGCTGAGTGCCGGATGCTGACACTCGTGTACTGTACTATGGTTTCAAGGCCCTCAGGAAGACGTATGATTACCCCCAGTACCCCAGGATACGGTATGCCGAAGAAACCGACAGGCAATCCTGGCCGATACCGGGATCTATCGGAATTGGGATGTATAATACTGAGAGGCAATGGTGTGGATACAGACAGCAATATTCGAGTCCTACTCCTAGGTTACGAGCCTGGTCCCAGTACGGTAATGGATTGGGCCCAGGTTAATGGTATAGAGATAATTAGATGACGGACCATACGGTACCAATGTTAAGAGTTGTAAACGGTAAAATGTTCCTTAAATATTAATATCAAGCTTAAGATTAGTTCAATATGTTTTGTATCTATCCTCCCGTACCTATTTGGATCTAAATGTGTTGTCAGGATTGTAAATCGGAGCTGTCAGTATTAAATTGGTCTAAGAGTAGTAACCAGTAGCCTAAACCGAGAGTTAACGTCGTGTCAGCCAGACATTGTAGGTGAATTTTCTTTGATTGGTCGTTGCTAGCCTCCGATTTATCCTACTGTCCCAAATGTACCTGAATAATGAGCATGGATCAACGATTGCATAAAGAATAAGAAAACCATGGGGACGGCCAGTTCACCTGAAGGTGGGCGATCAAATAATTTGAATGAATTACCGTTCCCACAAACATCCTTATGTGATATCTAGAAAGTAGAGAACATGCTAGGTCTCAGTGGGGGGTTTTTGTGGTTCTTTGGTCTTATCATCGTGTCGGAGTTGGCAGCCTTTCCCCTTCCTCTAAGGATGGTGGATGTGGGTCAACCAAACAGGGTTGTACCTCTCTTTAATTAGAATGCAATCACGGGTTTTGTCGTCATCTCTTGCCTTCTATCCTTGAGTACGCTATTTTCCAGCTTCCCGCAGCTTAAACTATCTTTTTCTGTCATCCCTCTCTCTCTTGTTCGCAGCAGAAGAAGGGAAGTGACGAAAGAGAGATCCCAAATCCCCCCCTCCCCCCCCATCCCCCCTCCCCCCCCCCCCGTTACACTCTGTCTCCGTGACAGAGCGTCTGCCCACACATTGGCTATGCCTCAGATATGATGCCTGAAGATAAATGATTAGCTTTTCCGCCAACACAAAGATCTTTTCGGACAACTCCAGCAACACTCAAGACCTCGTTAACCACCTGCTTCTGAGTGCATGTGACTGCATTCAACGTGTCCATTCGAAAGGCTATTGGTTTTCCCATTCGAGTTGAAACCGTTAGCCTGAAGATAAAATAGAGGAACTAGTAACTCTTTTGCATTTAATATGAAAAGTCCTTGAACCGGGACCTAAGACCCTGACCTTGGTGACCAAGGTTTTGACTGATACCCCCAACCCAGTGTACACGAAGCGTCGGTGTCGACTCACACCGTAGGCGGAGGAGATGTCCATGTCATAAGTGAATGCAATGATGTCTGGCCCTTGCCCAGACCGCTATTAAGTTGTGGGATTAATTTCGGAAAATGTCTGTTTCCGTCCCTCCAAGATTAACCGCTTTACTTTCAACCGGCCCAACTGTACCGTTAGTTTGAATCCAGTTGAGAGCGCCGACAAGGGACTCCCACCACCTTCGCTCGTGGTAGTCCACACTGTGGAGAAAGCAAAACAGTTTCCCCTGCGAAACCCTGTTGCGATTGTCCACACTCTGACTGAGAGCTAGGTACTCTGTCTCCCACAGCAGGCCTACCCACTGAATTACCCTCGTCGGGACAAGATTCGACTTTGCCAAATTGATATTGAACCCAATGGATTTTACATGACTTAGAATGATATTGATATGTTGGAGGCTTTGCATCTCGGCATCCTGCTACCACTAGCCAGTCGTCTAAGTACCACATGATCGTGATCCCTTTCGTAATAGTGGTAACAGAGCCTGTTGGACTAATTTGGTAAATACTTGAGGTGCCAGGTTCAGACTGAAAGGCATTTTATTGAAAAACATAAGTCTTGTGCCTGATCCTCAGTGGCGATGAATGTTTGGGACCCTTTAGTTTACCGGGACATGCCAATAAGCTTCTGCCAGGTTCTAACCAGCACATCCAGCCTTGAGGCTGAAGAAGTAATTGGCCTGCTCTGATTCACAGTGAGCATCCTGACACAATGGGTTGTTGATATGGCGATTCATTTGAGACAAGTCTACGACCGGCCTCATCTGAGCGCTGTCGCCTTCTTTGACACGAGAAAATGTTCTGGACAAGTAAACAGGGCAAGTTGGATTGACCGGGACAAGTGATATGCTTTGTTATCAGTTCTTGGACTCGTGACTCCACCTCTAAAGAAACATGGTTGAATTCTAAAGGTTTGACGTACGCGAGGTCCGCCGGAAGCCACCGTCCAGTAATGGCCTTTCGTACCACTGTCCAGGCCCAAGTTTGCCGGGGCCGAGCCCGGTAACACGTCCAGAATTCTCCAGTCATGCAACTGGACTTGTCCGGCAACGCAACACTCGCCCATACCGGGTCCCTGGTCGTGAGAGAGCTTTGTGATGAACTATTTTTTTTACTGGGATGTTGATGGCTGAGAAAGCTGGCTGTAGGTAAAGAACCGGGAGTCCTGTCCTGACTTTACCCCTTGGCTGAACTCTTTACCACTATCCCCTGGGGCTTAACCTCTGTTGGAGCCACTGCTTCCGCGTCTTGGAAGGAGTCTTACAGGACGAAAAAAAACTAGCACCACTTGTGTTACTCTGAGGGACTAAATTTTGGCTTATGAAACTTAGTTGACTCCGTCCTAGTCATGGAGGCAGTCATTATTGTAAAGTCTAGACGGCTAATAAAAGAAATAATAATAATAATAATAATAGAATAATAATACTTTATTGTCAGACTCTCACAGTACAGAGGGGACCATACTGGGGTCCAAATATACCTTACAGTAACAAAAATATTTATAAGCTACTGTACATAGGATACATAAAATAAAAAAAATTAAATCATACCCAGCTTGCTATCCAGTAGTTCACAGCACTGCCTCAACCAAAAACAGTGGTCATCAAACTACTGTGTTACCAAACCAAAACCACTGTCCTAATTGTGTAACAGTACCATGCCTCACATCATTTTGCTTCCGGTACAGTAGGTTGCTACAGTACAGTATAGGAATATCGGTACTGATCTGCACTATGAGGTTGCAGTACCGGTATGCTAATTCCTGTCGAGTAGCCGACGCCGAAATCATTACTTAAGGTTAAATATAGAGCAACTTACTCCAGTGTGCCTGGATCCTAGAGGTGTACATACGATGCTTGGAGTTTGGTAGCATTTTAATGATACTGTTTCTCAGAAGTGTTAAGGCGCTGAATGAATTTATATGTTTAGCTTTCTAATGAGTGATTGGTAACAGTGTAAGTTTCATATATTGCACATAGCTTACTTGTACTCTCATATTTTTAGAGCCCCAGAAACATTTTCATGGGATATTGTGATATGA